>ML362445.1:3642-32927 GCA_005239505.1 Nicotiana paniculata
TTCTGCATTTCCCAGTCTTTTTTGCCTTCTATAGTCCCCCAAGTGTTAGAGCTTTGAAGTATGAACACTTGATTATTCCTTCCATGTGGTCCATTTCCTGAAAAGGAAATTACATACGGGACTCGAAGGTTTATACTTTTTGGATGATGACTACTTAACCCTTTTTATTTCATCAGAAGGGTTGGGACCTAGACTGGGAATTCAGTTACTTTCTCGTGTCTTTCGGGTCTAATATCANGAGGCCCTTTTATATATTTAAACGCTATGAAAAAGACGTCTCCTTTTCATTCAGGCGTAAAAGAGGATCGATTGATCTGAATCTGAGTAGACTTTTAGTCTGTGGAAGTATTAATCCTGGTAGGATTTCCTGGAGTATTGATCTCAGTAAGACATTGAGTCTGAGGGAATACTAATGCCAAATAAATATAGATCTTAGTAGATTTGTCTTGAAGAGACACTAAATCTGATTGGATTTTTAATCCAAATTGGATTATATGAACATACTTCCAAGTAGAGAGGGACACATGTCCGAAATAGTATTTGAGATGTTCGGGATAATCGATCCGAGTCATAATATAATTAGCCATTAAGAAAGGCTTTTTAACTTGAATGGTCGTTGCTGGACCGAATATAAGCCATGTGTTTGTTCAAAGTGAACTTTATTCTGATGGCATAGTTGCATACATTTATGTTGACTTGAACATAAAAGTCTCGTTTGTTATCGTGGGATTCTTGACTCGACATGGAGTTCTTGATCCTTTTTGTGTAAGAGTAGTATATGCATTTTTGAAGATCTCATTCAACACTGTTTGAAGTGTTTTATGCTTGATATGAGCAATACAACTGACTGAGTTGATATTGCGGTAAATAATGTCGGAATACTCTTAGAAATTTATCTCCCAAAGCAATCGATTGTTTGAGATCACTTCTTAAAATGTCAAGTCGGATTGACTAATCTTCAAGTATAAGTGATCTCCCTAGTGTTTGAGTTTTGAGGTATGAGAACTCAAACACTAGAATCATAATTTGATAGTCCCCAGTTTAATAATATTGGATGGGATGGCCAGTTCCATTGTTGATGGACTTTCAAATGGTCCAGTCACAACATAGAGACGGTATCAGAGCTCTTTCTTTATTTTTTACTCTGGCCGGGAACTATGGAGGTTCCAAAATGTTGTCGAGGACCATGCGATATCTTTCCTTACTACCGGCGTAATTTTCAATGCTTTCTTTGTAGATTTCTCGCATCATATATTTTGTTTGTTTGGTACATGTTGCATTTTAGCTTTTGGAGCCTTGAATATTCTCAAGTATGATTCTCCTTCAATAAGGCAGTACCGGATGAGACACACTCAGAGTTGTCGAGAGTTTGCTTGTCTGTGGGTAAAGTCCCATTCTACAAGTAATCAATGAAGTTATTATGATAAAATTAAATTAGTCGGGCTTACCTCATTTTCATTCTAATTGATGATAAATCAGGGGAGATAAGGGATGACTTGATCCTGATATTGTTTGATCCGGAAATGATATTTCTCAATAAGAGTCCGGAGTTTCTTCTGGAGTCAGTGATATTAGCAGTAGATCCGAGACTAGCACATCCAACTTGATTTTCTTGGGCTGCATAGTGTTCTTGGATTTGATCAATCGTCAAATCAATACTTTTGCTCTGAGTCCCCATCTAATTCAAGCCTTTCTCTGCTTGAATTAAGATTGCATTTACCGAGACATTCGAGACAATGTGATATACTAGCGATCATCTTTCTCCTCGGAATTTTGAAAGTGATGATGGGGTGATGTTAGCAACGACTCCGAATGATTCGAATTTTCGGACTAAACCCACCTTCGAGGTTCCATAACTTTATCTTTTATTATTTGGCTCTGGTTTCTTCTTTTGCTTTACCGGATTATACCGCAGGTCAATATTGAGCATATAAACCATTATCTCCGGTGATACACCTGTTATGGTTACAATGGTGTCAAGCAAAGCAATTTGCATTAACACGTAAAAGTTTAATCAACTTGCCTTTAAACTCGGTGTCGAGTCTCGATCAACATAAACCTTCCTATTTGGGAAGACAATGATAGTTTCTAGTTCTTCAGCATTTGACCTCGTGGATTTTGATTCTTTCGGTTCAATGATTGTTTCCGAAATTATTTGTGTAATTTTCCATGGCTATTAATGAACCTTCTTCCTCGTAATCTTCAATTATCCATCCCACACCTATCTTTTCTTTTTCAGTTGTCAGGTGCGGGATCGTTGTAAACAATCTCGTGGGTGTTTTACCCCTGCTTTTCCTAACCTTCATTCTTCTCCTGTGAAAATTTTCAATTTTGCAAGGTGATTCCTTACCTGTTCGAGAAGGTTCGGATCTTTTTTAGCCCGTGAAGAAAATCCCGTATCTCTTTGCTCGGACCTATTTTTGACTTTCATTTGAACATCCGTGCCTTTCTCCATTTAAAGCTCGGTGCTGCATATCATTCTCGTGGGATAGTCGGGAATTCCCGGAGGTGTTCTATTCGCTCGTCTTGTTCTTTGATCTGTTTTTGTCAAGTTAGAACTAAATTGTGCAAATTAAAATTACCTGATGTACCTGAACTTCATGTCTCGATACTGTTTGGCGTAGATTCTTTAATAAGTTTCGGTACTAATAGATGTGGTACCAATATTCCAATGTACATTCTCCATTTTTTCTCTGCTTATTGCTTATATATCAGTATCATGGCTATTATTGCCTTTTCCTTTATCATGGTAAAGCCATCTCAAGCTTGGTTGTCCTCAACTGTGTTGATTGGAAAATTTCGGTCATGATGAAGGTTTAAACTGAAAGCAAGCAAATATCAACAAAAGTTGTTAGTATCTTTGGTTGAATAGAAAATTTTCTTTAGTTCCCAGTAACGGAACCAAACTGTTTAACCCAAAAAATAGTTTTCAAGGTTAAAGCAATAATTTGATGTGACGGGCCACAAACAACCGATTCAATCCGAAAGATATAATTTTTGTTAATGCAAAGTGATAGAGAAGTGCAAAATAAATTCAATGACAGACAATATAATAAAAATAAAGCAGAGAAGAAATAATTCTTATTGAATAATCCTTGACAGGATGTTGAGCCGAACGGAGCTTGAAGGGCTAAATTATGGCTAGCTTGGGAGCAAGATGATATGAATTATAATGTACAGAATTATAGAGAAGAAAGTTAGATTCCCCCTACTGTGATAAAACTATGTCTATTTATAGGGATAAATCTAAGTAACCATTCTCCTTGAATAATGGGTCCATTATGAGCATTTACTCAACCCATCCATTACTTTTGGAAGACTTGTAACAACTGTGTAAATGCTGAAATTTCGTAACTGATGAGTTAATTTCGTAACTGATGAGTTAATTCCATAACTGATGAGTCAATCCCGTGGCTGATGAGTTACTCCCGTACCTGTTGAGTCAATCTCGTGCCCGTTGAGTCAATCTCGTGCCTATTGAGTCAATCTTGCAATTGATTGCCTTGTTCTGACCGTTACAATCATTTATTGCATTTATTGCACGTTACATAATTGATTTGTAACTGATGGAGTAATGATGATAAATCCCATATAATCCGGGATTAAATTGATTCCTTCCTCATTTGTAATTATGAGATATTCTCCCGCACCTGTTCCAAGCTATCTTATGATCATCAGTTCCGAGGCTAACAGGCTTGGTATGTTCGGTCCAGGGGGTGTTTCACATGTCATTCTTCACTTTTCTCCAAGCTTTGCTGACACGTGCTGCCATTTAATAGACCCACATGGCGAGTCTATTTTTCACCAATACACGCCCGTGTTGATTTTACCAGCATGTCATCGATGTAAACTTCCATCGTTTTTCCCAGATGTTCCTGGAACATATTGGTCACTAGCCTTTGATAGGTGGCTCCAACGTTTTTTAAGCCAAAAGGCATGACTTTATAACAATAAGTCCCCCCTCTTTGTAATAAAGGAGATTTTTTCCTCGTCTGAGGGATCCATTTTAATCTGATTATAACCAGAATACGCATCTAGAAAGCTTAACAATTCATGACCTGCGGTGGCATCAATCATTTGATCTATATATGGTAATGGGAATGAATCTTTGGGGCATGTTTTATATAAGTCAGTATAATCTATGCATACTCTCCATTTTCCATTATTTTTAGGTACTACCACAGTGTTAGCTAGCCAGTTAGGTACGTTACCTCTTGTATCGAACCAATTTTCAAGAGTTTCTGTACCTCGTCGTCAATCACTTGGTTCTTGAATGGTCCTTGTTTTCTTTTCTTCTGCTTTACAGGTACGAAAGATGGATCTTCATTTAGTTTATGAGTCATCACTTCTGGTGAGACACCTGTCATATCTGAGTGGGACCACGCAAAGCAATCTGCATTAGCCTTTAAATAATCAATTAACTTACCTCTTCGACCGGGGCTCAGCCTCGTGCCTACAGACACTTTCTATTCAGGTTTTTGTTCAAACAATGTAACAACTTCGAGCTCTTCCGTAGTTGTTTTGATGTGCTCCTCTTCCTCCGGTTCATGAATGACGTCCGGTCTGGAATCTACATCAGTGTGGTCCAGTTTATCTTCCGTGGTGACTTGATTCACCTTTTCGTGAATATCTTCTTTCGTATCTGTTTGAACACTTACTTCTTTCGTACCTGTTTGGTCAATGGCTTTTTCCGTACCTGTTTGGACGGTAACATCTGCCTGGGAGATTTCCATATCTTCTGATTCTTCCGTCTCTAATTTTTTGTTATAATGCACCACATAATTTATATTTCTAGAGATTTGTTTGATCTCCTCTAATCTGTCTGATTCCCCATTCTCAAGGGAATTTTATTACCTGATGCAAGGTAGATGGTACTGATTTCATGTCATGGATCCAGGGCCTTCCTATGATTACGTTATAAGCCATGTCAGTATCAACGACTTGGAATTTGGTATTTTTAATTACTCCCTCGGCATAAGTGATAAGTTCGATTTCTCCTTTGGTTATCACTGTAGAGTTGTCAAACCCTGATATGGCTCGTGCCTTTGGGATCACCTGATTTCCCAAGAGCATTTCTTCCACGACTTTTAGCAAGATAATATTGACTGAACTACCTGGATCAATCAACACTCTTTTAATGTTAGTGTCATGAATGAGTAAGGATATTACCAAAGCATCGTTGTGGGGGAGCATTAATCCGCCGAAATCTGCATCATCAAAGGTTATATCATCTTCGTCCGGATTTTCTCGAACCTGATTTCCGTGTGTAACTGTGACCTTCGAGGCTAATTTGCAAACTATTCCGTTTACTTCCTCTCCTCCATGTATCAGGTTGACGTTTCTTTTTGGAGATGGAGGCTTCGGGGGCTCCTGCCTGTTCTTCATGTGTGCATGTTTACCTTTATCACTAAACAATTCTGTTAAATAGACCTGTTTCAATAATTGTTCTATTTCACCTTGTAAAAACCTGCAATCTGCAGTCTTATGTCCATGATCATTATGAAATTCACACCATAAATCTGGATTCCTTTTAGTTGGGTTTGACCGCATTTCTTTGGGCCATCGGACCTTATCACCCATATTTCTTAATATTGAAACAAGTTCAGGGGTACTTACATTAAAGCTGTGATCCCTAATTCGTGCATTACCTCTAGGTCGTTCATCTTGATCCTTTCTGGATCTAGATGAGGACAAGCCCGCATCTCTGCTTGGTGGTCTATAATCTGACCTGGTGTTTTCGAAACTGGGACGAGTTTCACGTCCCGATGTTCCCAAGTAAGGATCGTCCTGTTTTTACCTGATCTCCTGTCTGATTCGGAACGTCTAGATTTGGTATGATCTTCATCTTTCGAACAAGCAATGGTATCTTCTTATATTCGTAGTTTAGTACTGTACCTGTTATAAACATCGTTCCACGTTGTAGCTGGAATTTTTTCAAGCTTTCTTTGAGTCTCCTCGTGGCTTCTGAGCTTTTGTCATTTAGATTACTTGCAAATGCCATGGTTGCCCAATTATCAGGCACCCTTGGTAGTTGCATTCTTTCTCGTTGGAACCTATCTACAAATTCATGAAGTAGTTTTGTGTCTCCTTGCTTTATTTTAAATATGTCTTCCATTCTTTTCTCGACTCTTTGCGCACCGGAGTGTGCTTTTATGAAAGAATATGCAAGCTTAGCAAAAGAATCGATAAAATTTTCAGGGAGAAGAGAATTCCAGGTTAGGGCTCCTTTGGTAAGCGTTTCTCCGAATTTTTTGACAAGGACTGATTCAATCTCTTGTTTTGTTAAGTCGTTGCCCTTTACTCCGGTGGTAAAAGCAGTCATGTGGTCGCGTGGGTTAGTTGTTCCGTCATACTTAGAAACGTCAGGCATTTTAAACTTCTTGGGTATAGGCAAGGGTGCTGCGCTTGGTTTCCAAGGTTGTTGAGAATATCTATCAACATCAATGCGTTTGATAACAGGTGGTACTCCAGGAATTTGCTCGATTCATTCGTTTTGTCCCTTCACCTGTTTCTGCAAGGTTAGTAGTAAATTTTGTAATTCAGAGTTATTAGTCATACCTGGTTCGCTTTGAGAGATTCGTTAGGAGTGTCATCCCTTGCTGAGTTTACCAACCCAGACTGAGAATTTTCCACGGTGATAGTGTTATTGGGAGGTGGTGTCAGTGATGCCGCTGGTAATACCCTTGAAAATTCTTGCAAATCTTGGCCCACATACTCTACAATCATTTTCTTTACCCGATCTTGTTCTACCGTTTGATCATTATTATCGTTGTTGTTATTGGATCTTTCTGGGGATTGTTCCCTTGAACCACGTGAGGTTCCTAAGGGTGATGGAACCGGGGTTCCATTTCTTTGCTGGTTGTTGTTGTTGGAGTTCGACATAGTTCAGAAGATATCGCTTGAAAAGCAAACAAAGATTATCAGACTTCTCGGTAATGGAACCAATTTGTTTAACCAAAGAATTAGATCCTTTGACCAAAGCTATTTTTAGGATGAACACGGGTTTCTGATAATCCAGGAAATAATAATAAATAAAAAGGAGTAAGTAAATAGACAATAATATGATGCACAGAAAAGTAAAATGTATTGTATTCGTAGTTCANTGACTAATTATTACATTAATGGGACGTTACATAGAACGACCGTAATTATTGCACGAAGGTTGTGTAACGCGTGAGTCATTAATTGAGGGTCTCTGAATCTGCCCGTAGCTTTGTCCGGATTCATTCTGACCGTGTCTCTTCCTTGTCTCAATCAGGTTGAGTTTCTCGTAGCTGATTACTCTGTAGGTTTATTGAGTCGTGTCTCTTTGCTTCGCACCTCTTTATAGAATCATGTCCAGCTGTCATGTTTTCCTTGGTCCACGTAGCCAGCTGAGTCATCAAGAATTATCATACATGTGAAACTCTTTTTTTACCAATACACAAGTGACATCTCTTTCTCTTCAGATTTTCCTTGAGTTTCTTTTCAGATTTTTCTCTCTTTTTTTTTTGTGAAGAATGTGCAATATCATGACTGTTTTCTTTTCTATTTTTCAGCAACCATGGAAGCTGTTGAGGAGATTCCAGACTTCCGTGGTTAGGTAGAAAAATTGTTAATTGTTGCTCCTATGGAAGAAAGGTCCTGGAAATATCTTTCTAACAGGTTTGGATGGAAAGTGAAGAATCATGGTATCTTTCTCTTCCACTTTCTACCTTGCTTCCATAAGGATTTACTAACTCTTTTCTTTTCTAGGGTTTCCCATTCGGGGTGTGAGTGCCGCATCTATTGCTCTTTGAGACTCTCTTTGTCGATGGCTCAAGAGATGATCTTGAGTTCCTTATAAAAAAGAAAAGCTGATAGAGGGAACTGTGTGAAGCGGAACGGGATGAAGGCTCGCTGATTCGTAAGCCTAGAGCTAGGAGACGTGTCATTTCGGATGACAAAGCTACTCCTCTTCCCAGTTTTGTTCCCATGCACGAGCCTGAAGGTGCCACCTTAGTAAGCTCTGATGAAGAGATGCCTGCCGCACCCTGTGACTTTATTGAACAACTCTTTTATCGTGGGTTTGATGATGAATACTTAGGCTTTGTTCTTGAGGAAACGCCTCTTGCCTCTTTTCCCGTAATTGTTCTAGTTGATCCTCAGTTCCCCACACCTGTTGCTGCTGCCACTGCTCCGTCCATGGCTATTTTGACTCCCTCAATTTCCCCTACTGTTACAACTTCTCATGTTGAAGTTGGTTCCTCTAGTAACAACATGGTAATGAAAAAAGTTACCATCGAGGTTCCTGAGGATGGTAATCTTATGAAGAAATCTGGCCAAGCTGATGTATGGCTGAACCATTGATTGGCCTAGTGGAGAAGTCCAAGTTTGAAAGCCACCGTCCTTTAACGTGGATGGATGATATTGTACATTCATCTTTAAAGGTATAAGCCTTAGACTTTTATTTTTCATGTGATTTCCTTTTCATCTGTATCACATTTTACTTTTCATTGTTTAGATCAACCTTATTGGCACGGAGATGATGAAGAGGATCGTCCACACCGAGTAGTTAATGAACGACTATCGCACTGAGGCAGACAACTGGAAGGAATAGTTTGAAGGTCTTTAACTTGAGAAAGAAGTTTTAGAGGAAGAAAAGTATACCTTGGAGCAACAGGTAAAAGTAATGGCACTAGAGTTAGCAGTTGAGAAAGCCTCATCCAATCAAGCGGGAAAAGATAAAGACCTTCTCGAGTCTTCATTTCCTGAGCAGCTTTCCAAAGCCACTGAAGAAATTAGGGGTTTGAAGGAACTGCTGAACCAAAAAGAAGTTTACGTCGGGGAGCTTGTTCAAATGCTCACCCAAACTCAAGAAGATCTCCGAGCGTCTTTTAACAAAGTTCAGTGTTTAGAGAGGTCACTTTCTCCCTTACATGCTTCTTATGATGCTACCTTGAATGATAAGGAAGAGCTAAGAACTGAGATTGAGCAGTGGGAGAGAGATTATGAAGCCCTTGAAGACAAGGCTACTGTACTTTTGACGTTAGTTGGGCTTTCTTGAACACACGCCTCGAAACTTTAATGGAGGCAAGTCGAGAAGGCTTTGACTTAGTTGCTAAAACTGCAAAGGCTAAAAAAATATTGAGAAAACTCAGCAGAGTCAAAGCTTTTCTTCACCTAAGGTCGGCATTCCTGAAGATGATGAACTTACTCCTGGTGAAGTTGTTGTTCAACCCTCTTCTGCTCAAGTCGTTCCTCCTGTTGCTGATGATTCCATTCTTCATCCTTCTGATAATACTAGTTCAGATCCTACCCCACAGTGAAATTTGGAAAAATTTGAAGTGTTAATTCATTTTTATTTATTAGTGGAATGTTTGGAAGTTTACCTCTAGTCCGATTTGGGGGTTTAGTAATGTTTGAAATTTTTTACCCCTGGTTTGTTTTGGGGTTTAGAATCAAATGGTTTGGTTGGAACTAACTTGTATACTTAGTTTTAACCGAATTTATATAATATTATTTTCTGAGTTTTTGTTCAACTCTCTTATAATATCTTATTCTGAGTTTCTTTTCTACTTTCTTATTATTCATTTAAAATGCTTCAATACTCCATGACTTTTTGAACATGAACGAATTATAAAAGAGGGCCCTTTAATAAATGACACTTAATAAAGAAGATGTCTGATCGGTTCCAAACCTACACCACTATAGAGTAGCGAGGATGTTCGATGCAGTTTTATCCAAAAAGGTCGGGATCGATTTCCACAGGGAGTTAATCGATTTAGAGTTAGGTATATATCTAAATCAAGATGGGGTGTTGTTCCTAATTGCACTTCCAAACATGATTGTGATGACTAGGGTAATGACTTCCGCTTAGGTAGATACTTAACGGGTATTGTGAATATAGGGCAAGCTTGTTTTGATTGGGGTCGTAATATAAACATCACACACAAGTACTCACTCTATACCTCCTGGTAGTTTGAGTGATTTTTCCCAATTTGGTCTTTTCAAGTCCAAATGGATGCTCATGCAATACAAGTGATATTGGCTCAAGTCCGTTATTACTATTGTATACGGCTGAAATCGGAGGAGCCCGATTTCGAGGTCTCTATTATGCTTCGAGCCCGAGCTCGAAGGGTTCAAAGTGAAGTCGAATCCGATCCCAGAATGTACACTTCGGGAAAGCACATCGAAGGCCCATCACGGCCTACCTCGGAGCTGTACAAAATCGATGACCGTCATGGAAAGACGGGAGTTTTCCAAGGACACGTGGTTAGGACTGATAAGGTGTGCAAGGGACAATACAAATCCGTACTAGACCGTTGCAAAGCTTTACCAATAATATTCTTTGTTATAATTAGAAATGTACCATATTAGGGTTTTCCCCTCCTTTATAAAGGGGACCCCCATCATTTATAAAGGCATGAATTTCACGGCAATAGAACATTCTACTATGCTCTTCTTGTTTAACGTGCTCAACATTATTCCTCAGCTCTATTGTTCTTAATTTATTGTTCTTTATTTAGTGTTCATAATTTTACTGCTAAAGACTGACCTCGAGACCCCCGAGGTTACTGAGCTCGAGGCCCCCAGTTCTGTGACAACATTGGTTTGGCTATCACATTCTTCTTACTTAAGCTTATTATTTCTTGATTATTTACTAGTATAGAAATAAATCACATGTATTTAAAACCACAAATCAAGTATAATAGTTAACACCATTTTTCGAGGTAAACAGTTTGGCGCCCACCGTGGGGCCAAAGATAATAGTGATTATTTTGGTGCTAGTTTTCTGATAACAGAAGTTATTCTTCACACTTTTCTTGTCCAAAGATTCTTTGATTTCAGGTTAAAATATGTCTAACTCAGTAAACGCACCTGTAAACGACAGTCTTGGTTTCCATGGAGAAAATAGTGCAACGACTCCAAGGGCCGGCGTGCCACCGCTAAACCCTGCGGTAGCACCAGCACCAAACCTTGTCGACGTAGGTTCACACATTGTTTTGCACGTCAATTCGGGTACTGTTATTGAAGTAAATGTACGCGGAGGGGACCAAACTGACGCACAAGGGACACATGATCGAGAAGAAAGAGAAGTTAGTCTACAAGTAATCTTTGAAATGTTGCAAGCACAACAAGTTGCTATCGCCCAATTGTAGAGTCAACAAAAGACTCCGAGCACAGCAGGACAGGAAATAACTCCCCGAGTTGAGCCAGCACCAGAAAGATCGAGAAATAATGGGTTAGGAACTGACCCCACCATCATGAGGATGCTCTTGGAACTCACTAAAAGGGTCGAGTCGGGAGAAAAGAAGATAGAGGATAACGACAATAAAGTAAAACCTACAACTCGAGAGTTGATCAGATCCTGGGAGCACCCCCGACTTTGAAGGGAGTGGATTCGAAGAAGTTCGTGCAGAAGCCATTCCCACCAAGTGCGGCTCCGAAGCCCATTCTAAAGTAGTTCAGGCTGCCCGATATCCCAAAATACAACGGGACCACAGATCCCAATGAGCATATTACCACATATACTTGTGGTATAAAAGAAAATGATTTAAAGGACAACGATATCGAGTCTGTCCTGTTGAAGAAATTTGGAGAAACCTTGTCCAAAGGGGCTATGATGTGGTACCATAACCTGCCCCCGAACTCGATAGATTTGTTTGCTATGTTGGCTGACTCATTTGTAAAAGCACATGCTGGTGCCATAAAGGTCGCTACAAGGAAGTCCAATGTCTTCAAAATCAAAGAAAGAGAAAACGAGATGCTAAGGGAATTCATATCTTGCTTTGAGATGGAGAGAATGGAATTACTACCAGTCTCCGATGATAGGGCCGTGCAAGCCTTCACTCAGGGTTTGAATGAACAAAGCTCAATAGCTTCGAAGCAGCTGAAGCAAAACTTGATCGAGTACCCCGCCGTAACTTGGACAGATGTTCACAATAGGTATCAATAAAAAATCAGGGTCGAGGACGACAATTGGGAGACCCCTCGAGCTCGGTGTATCCAAACAAGCTATTAGCAAAGGAATCAAGAAAGGCAGAAAGGAAGCCAAGGGAAAATAAGGAGAGATACCAACCATATGTCGAAGACCGAAGAAACACTTCGAGGCGTAATATACCTCGAAATGATTGAAGGGTGGATCGAGGTCAGAGCTCCCGGGGACTCATGAGCAGAAACAGGTTCGACAGGCACTCGGGACCATTAGAGGTACCCCGATTGTCAGAGTACAACTTCAACATTGATGCCTCAGACATCATATCAGCCATAAGCAAGATTAGAGACACAAGATGGCCCAAGCCCAGGCAGTCAGATCCTTCCCAGAGGAACCCCAACTTAATGTGCAAATACCATGGCACTCACGATCATAGGACCGAGGAATGCAGACAGCTTCGAGAGGAGGTAGCCCGATTGTTCAACGAAGGGAACCTTCGAGAGTTCCTCAGCGACCAGGCCAAGAACCCTTTTCAAGAAAGAGATGCAAATAGAAAGAATGAACAGGAGGAGCCGCAACATGTCATTCATATGATCATCGGAGGAATCGACATCCCACAGGGACCCATATTCAAACGAACAAAAGTATCCATCACAAGGGAGAAGAAATCTCGGGACTACATTCCCGAGGACACCCTCACATTCAGCAAGGAAGACATCGAGGCCCTATCTCAGCCTCATAATGATGCATTGGTTATCTCCATCCTTTTAAATAAAATTCAAGTTAAATGTGTGCTCGTGGATCCAGGTAGTTCAGCTAATATAATCAGGTCGAGGGTCGCGGAGTACCTCGGGTTGCTCGACCAAGTCATACCCGCCTCTCGAGTCCTGAGTGGATTCAACATGGCGAGTGAAACAACGAAGGGGGAAATCATCCTCCCAGTCAACGTGGACGGGACCGTGCAAGCCACCAAATTTCATGTCATCGAAGGTGACATGAGATACAACGCCTTACTTGGAAGGCCATGGATTCATAGCATGAGGGCGGTACCATCAACTCTTCATCAAATGATGAAGTTCCCAATAAAGGATGGCGTGAAAATGGTGTATGGAGAGCAGAATGCAGCCAAAGAGATGTTCGCAGTGCATGACTTGGCACCAGTATCGGCTCCATCTACCTCAGAGAAGTCAAAAGGCGAACAGGTAGCTAAATAGCAATCATAGCCCATACCCTCGATTGAGCCCGAGGGACAGGTGATCGATGAAAAGATGGTCGAGGACGGAGAAGAAAACTTCCTCACCCCCTGAGCCTTCGTTTCCCCCAAAGAATCAGATGCAACGAAGTCCACTATCGAAGAACTCGAGCAGGAAGTATTAATCGAGCATCTTCCAGAAAGAAAGGTATACCTGGGAACGAGACTAATGCCCAAACTCAGGAGAAAACTTATTCATTTTCTTATTGATAACATTGATTGCTTTGCTTGGTCCCATTTAGATATGACAGGGATCTCCCCAGAGGTAACCACCCATCGATTGAGCGTCGATCCCAGGTTCAAACTGATGAAGCAAAAAAGGAGGCCTAAATCCGAGGTAAAGCATACATTTATCAAAGATGAGTTAACTAAGTTTCTTAAAATAGGATCCATTAGGGAGGTAAAATACCCTGAATGGCTAGCTAACATAGTAGTAGTTTCTAAAAAGGGAAATAAACTGAGTAGATTACAAAGATTTGAACAAAGCATGCCCTAAAGATTCCTTCCCACTGCTAAACATCGACTGTCTAATCGATGCTACGGCTGGCCACGAGATCCTTACTTTTCTCGATGCCTACTCCGGGTACAATCAAATTCAAATGAACCCGGAGGACCAGGAAAAGACTTCGTTTATCACAAAGTATGGTACATATTGCTATAATGTAATGCCCATCGGGCTAAAAAATGCAGGAGCTACATACCAACACCTAGTTAATAAGATGTTCGAACATCAAATAGGCAAGTCTATGGAAGTTTACATTGATGACATGTTAGTTAAGTCCCTATGCACAGAGGACCATTTGACTCATTTGCAGGCAACATTCGATATCCTAAGAAGATACAACATGAAGCTCAACCCCCGAGAAATGCGCTTTTGGAGTCGGCTCGGGAAAATTTTTGGGCTTCATGGTGTCAAATAGGGGAATCGAAATCAACCCCAACAAAATCAAAGCCACCAAGGAGATCACCATGGTAAACAATGTGAAAGCAGTACAACAGCTGACCGGGTGAATAGTAGCCTTAAGCCGATTCATTTCGAGGTCATCGGATCGGAGTCATCACTTTTTCTCCCTTCTCAAGAAGAAAACAACTTCGAGTGGACTCCGGAATGCCAACAGGCCTTGGAAGAATTAAAAAGATATCTCTCGAGCCCACCTTTGCTCCATACCCCGAAGGAGGATGAAACACTATAGTTGTATTTGGCCGTGTCCGAAGTTGCGGTAAGTGGCGTGTTGGTTCGACAAGAACAAGGTACGCAATTCCCTGTTTATTACATAAGTCAGACCCTGGGAGATGCTGAAACCAGGTATCCGCACTTAGAAAAATTAGCTATTGCGTTAGTAAGTGCATCTAGAGTTGAAGCCATACTTTCAATGTCATCCTATATGTGTGTTAACTACATATCCACTTCGAAACATCTTGCATAAGCCCGATTTATCGGGTCAATTAGCCAAATGGACCGTCGAACTTGGAGGGTACGATATCGAATATCGACCTCGAACGGCTATCAAGTCTCAAATTTTGGCAGACTTCATGGCCGATTTTACGCCTACCCTCGTGCCCGAAGTAGAAAAAGAACTCTTGTTAAAATCAGGAACATCATCGAGGGTATGGACCCTCTTCACTGGCGGTGCCTCGAATGTGAAAGGGTCCGCGCTCGGTATAATTCTAAAACCGCCTACGGGAGGCATAATTAGGCAATCCATAAAATCTTCAAAGTTGACTAACAATGAGGCCGAGTATGAGCCCATGATTGCAGGTCTTGAACTAGCCAAGGGCCTAGGAGCAGAGGTCATCGAGGCAAAATGTGACTCTTTTTTTTTGGTTAACCAAGTAAATGGAAGCTTCGAAGTTCGAGAAGACAGGATGCAAAGATACTTAGACAAGCTTCAAGTGACATTGCATCGCTTAGAAGAGTGGACCCTAGTCTACATACCTCGAGAACAGAATAGCGAGGCCGATGTACTCGCAAACTTAGGATCCTCGGTTGAAGAAGATGACATAATCCCAGGGGCTGTCGTATAACTATCAAAGTCGATGATCGAAGAAGGCCATGCAGAAATCAACTCAACAAGTCTAACATGGGATTGGAGAAAAAAGTACATCGACTACTTGAAACATGGGAAGCTCCCCACGGACCCAAAAGAATTAAGGGCCCTTCGAGCCAAAGCAACCCGATTTTCACTCGATGAGAATGGAACATTGTATAGGAGGACCTCCGATGGGCCACTAGTAGTGTGCTTGGAATCGGGGAACACCGACTATGTGCTACGAGAAATCCACAAAGGCACTTGTGGAAACCACTACCATGCTGATTCTTTAGTTCGAAAGGTAATCAGAGCGGGGTATTACTGGGATAGCATGGAAAAGGACACCAAGGAGTTCGTTCGAAGATGTAACAAATGCCAAAGATTCGCACCGATGATACATCAATCTGGTGAACAACTACACTCAGTCCTATCCCCGTGGCCATTCATGAAATGGGGGATGTACATCGTCGGCCCCCTGATGTGCCGGAGAATTTCGGCACATTTAATACCAAATTGCTTGGATTTTGGCTTGTTTTGAATGCAATTGTCTTATATACTTATGTAATTTCAATGTTTTGCAGTGTATGAGTTTGGAGGACTCAAGAACATGTAAAAGAGATCAAAAAGCTGGAAAAGGATAAGAAAAGGACAATATGCGATCGCATAATCAACAAGGTGGACCGCATATCTACTATGCGAGCCGCATAATGCGCAGGTGGACCGCATAGTTCAACAGATTGTTTGGAAATATTTAAGTGCAAAAATGCGATCCATTATGCGATCGCATAACTTGTTTGTGAGCCGCATAATGGACCGCAAACCTCCAGCGCCAAAAGCTGAGCTCAGAAATGTGATGCTAATGTGCGATCGCATATCAACAATGCGGACCGCACAACATGAATGCGACGAAGCACCTAGAAACTAGGGTTCATATCTGCGATGGCTTCGTGAAGAATGCAAACCGCATTCTGTTATGCGACAGGAATGGGGTCGCATAGTTGATCTGGAAGGGCATTTTTGTCCGTTTTTTACCCCGAGTTTTAGCCCACTGTAAATAGATTTATTGGGGTTTTGTGGGGCATTCTTGTCTGGTTTTTGAGCTACAATACACACATTTTAATATTCCTCTCTTTTGGAAGCTTTAGAAGTGAAGATTCTTGTATTTTTTAAGCTTTATGACATTTATTACTCTCATCTTTTTGTCTTTAAGCATGAGTAGCTAGCTTTAAATACTAAGGTTGTGGACCCTAAATGAGTGTTATGTTATTGGGTATTTAACATTAAATATATATATAATGGTGAGTTGATATTTATTTACTTCTCATTCTTCATTGATTGTTGGTGGTTGCAAACATTAACAAGTGCCATTAAATTCTTTCTTTACTTGGAAAAGTGAGTTAGGATTGGTAGGAGTAAATATCAAAGACTCGAGGCTTTAAACCTTGTTTAATAGAATCGCTTGGGGGTTTAGTAATGTTTGAAATATTATACCCCTGGTTTGTTTTGGGGTTTAGAATCAAATGGTTTGGTTGGAAATAAGTTTTATACTTAGTTTTAACCGAATTTATATAATATTATTTTCTGAGTTTTTGTTCAACTCTCTTATAATATCTTATTCTGAGTTTCTTTTCTACTTTCTTATTATTCATTTAAAATGCTTCAATACTCCATGACTTTTTGAACAGACACGAATTATAAAAGAGGGCCCTTTAATAAACGACACTTAATGAAGAAGACGTCTGATCGGTTCCAAACCTACATCACTATAGAGTAGTGAGGATGGTCGATGCAGTTTTACCCAACAAGGTCGGGATCGATTTCCACAGGGAGTCAATCGATTTAGAGTTAGGTATATATCTAAATCAAGATGGGGTGTTGTTCCTAATTTCACTTCCAAACATGATTCTGATGACTTGGGTAATGACTTCCGCCTAGGTAGATACTTAACGGGTATTGAGAATCTAGGGCAAGCTTGTTTTGATTGGGGTCGTAATATAAACATCACACACAAGTACTCACTCTATAACTCTCGGTAGTTTGAGTGATTTTGCCCAATTTGGTCTTTTCAAGTCCAAATGGATGCTCATGCAATACAAGTGATGTTGACTCAAGTCCGGTATTACTATTGTATACGGCTGAAATCGGAGGAGCCCGATTTCGAGGTCTCTATTATGCTTCGAGCCCGAGCTTGAAGGGTTCAAAGTGAAGTCGAATCCGATCCCAGAATGTACACTTCGTGAAAGCACATCGAAGGCCCATCACGGCCTACCTCGGAGCTGTACAAAATCGATGACCGTCATGGAAAGACGGGAGTTTTCCAAGGACACATTGTTAGGACTGATAAGGTCTGCAAGGGATAGTACAAATCCATACTAGACCGTTGCAAAGATGTACCAATAATATTCTTTGTCATAATTAGAAATGTACTATATTAGGGTTTTCCCCTCCTATATAAAGGGGACCCCCATCATTTATAAAGGCATGAATTTCACGGCAATAGAACATTCGACTATGCTCTTCTTGTTTAACGTGCTCAACATTATTTCTCAGCTCTATTGTTCTTCATTTATTGTTTATAATTTTACTGCTAAAGACTGACCTCGAGACCCCCGAGGTTACTGAGCTCAAGGCCCCCAATTCTGTGACAACATTGGTTTGGCTATCACATTCTTCTTATTTAAGCTTATTATTTCTTGATTATTTACTAGTATCGAAATAAATCACGTGTCTTTAAAATCACAAATCAAGTATAATAGTTAACACCATTTTTTGAGGTAAACAGTTTGGCGCCCACCGTGGGGCCAAATATAATAGTGATTATTTTGGTGCTAGTTTTCTGATAACACAAGTTATGCTTCACACTTTATATCTTTTTCTATTCCATCACACGTTGCTCGTTTTGTTTGGTGTACTAGGTGAAAATGGCCAACGTTGATTATGATGAAGAGGAGAACCCTTTTGCCGACATCAAAGAATACCTTGACGACACCAATGCTATCCTCCCTTCGGTGGTTGGTGCCTCTATATTCGAAATGGATCATGGGATGATTCTAATGCTAAAAGTGGAAGGATTGTTCCATAACTCAACGGATAATGAGCCGACGCAACACCTAAGGAACTTCTTGGGTGTATGCGCCATGCACAAACAAACCAATGTGACGGATGATGCTTTGAGGTTGCGGGTGTTCAAGTACTCGTTGGCGGGAGAAGCAAAAAATTGGCTTCAAAACTTACCTCCTCAATCTATCACATCATGGCCTGGGCTTGTCCGAGCCTTCTTAGCAAAGTGGTTCCCAGATAGAAAAAAGTCAGAGCTCATAGATAAAATATTTTTCTTCAAGAAATTGTCAGGGGAGCACTTACACGAGGCATGAGACCGGTTCAAGCTATACCTAGTGAGATCACCAAATCATGGGTCCCAGACCATATTTTGATGGAGAAATTCTATATGGGGTTGGACCCACTATCCCAGTCCATTGCTAAAATGCCGCAGATGGGTCCTTCATGGACAAGTCATTCGCTAGGATTAGTCAAATTCTAGACAAAATGGCAAATCATAATCAAGCATGGCACCCGGAGGATGCTAGCGGTGGAATTTCCTCTGGTACTCCCTCTCTTACCAACATGATTAAAGACAATCAAGAGAGATACCAATTGATTGCCGGTATTTCTACCAACATTGATATGTTGACAAAGATGTTCACTGAGAGTCAAACAAAAAAGGTAAATATGGTGGAAGACATGCAATCTATGGGAAGTCAAGATTTTGAAGAAGCCAATTATGTCCAAAATTCTCAAGGTGGTTTCCGCCAACAAAACAATTGGAGGCCAAACCCGCACGTGCAAGGCCAACAAAATTGGCGAAATGATCAAAGTGGTCAAGGATCTTGGAACAACAACAACAATTATTCCAATAAAAGTTCCAACCCTTATGTTCCACCAAGAGGGCAATATTCCAACTCCTCACAATACAAGGAGGGGCCGTCGAATGAGTCCAAAATGGAAGGGATGCTAGAGAGAATCTTGCAAAATCAAGAGCGAAGTGATGCAACAATGAAAAACATGTCTGAGGTAGTGGGATCACACACCGTGTCCATTCAAAAGCTCGAGATGCAAATGAGAGATTTGTCATAAGAACAAACTCCCAAGCTAAATGGTACTCTTCCGAGTGACACTATTGTCAACCCAAAAGGTGGTGCAAGCGGACCATCTTCTCATTGTATGGCCATCACCACTAGAAGCAGTAAGGTGCTTCAAGATGAAAGCGAACAAGTGGTTGATGTAGAAAATCTTGATCAAGAAGTGGAAGCACAAGTTGAGTTGCCGGTGGTTGTTGAAATTGAGAAGGCCTCCCAAGAGGTAAAAATCCAAGAAGCAAAGCATGGAGAGGTTAAGAAAAAAGTGAAGGAGACCCCAAAAGCTCCTCCACCAATTCCTCGACCTACTCATCCATTCCCTCAAAGGATTGCACGAAGGGTGGAAGATGGCAAGTTTGGAAAGTTCTATGACATCTTGAAACAATTGTCGGTAAGCATCCCATTCTTGGAGGCTTTCCAAGAAATGCCGGGGTCTGCCAAATACTTGAAAGATTTGTGACCAAGAAGAGAACTACAAAGAATGAAGTGGTGAACTTGACTCATCGGGTAAGTTCAATAATTGCTACAACTACCGTTGAGAAAAAGGTAGACCCGAAAGCATTCACTATCCCATGTACCATCGGGTTTAGAGACTTTGCTAGAGAACTTTGTGATAATGGGGCTAGCATAAATTTGATGCCTCTTTCTATCTACAAGCAAGCGGGATTGGGGTTGCCAAGACCTACTAGCATGAGATTGCAAATGGCCGACCGATCAATTAAGAAACCCGTGGGCATTGTTAATGATGTCTTGGTAAAGATGGGGAAGTTCCTTATCCCGGCCGATTTTGTTATCTTGGATTGTGCGGTAGACAAGGAGATTCCTATCATTTTAGGAAGACCATTCCTTGCCACGGGAAGAGACTTGATGGACTCAGAATGAAATGAAATCAAATTCCGAGTGAATGATGAGTAAGTCACTTCCCAAGCTAGTAAGGGTTTGAAGTTGCCGAACGCATATGAAGGGATCTCGGTAATAGATGTTGTTGATGAGGTCGAGGATGATAGTTACATGATCATGGAGGAAGAGTGCCTTGGTGAGACCTTGGCGGCAATCTTGGTAAATTTTGATGGGGAGGACATGGAGGGGTATGTAGAAGCTGTGAATGCATTGGAAGGACGCGAGTCCTACTCTTATGCACCGAAGAAACTCTCTGTTGACTTAGAGAAAAGAGCCACTCCTCCCGCAAAGCCTTCCATCCTGGGGTCACCAAAACTTGAGCTCAAGCCACTTCCGTCACATTTGAGGTACAAGTTTCTTGGATCTAATGATACTTACCCGTAATCGTTTCCTCTTTGTTGGATGATGTGCAGGTAGGAAAATTGTTGAATGTCTTGCGGGAACACCAACAAGCAATTGGATGGACAATAGCGGACATCCGAGGGATTCCTACCAAAATTTGTGAGCATAAAATCCAATTGGAAGACGGAAGCAAGCCGAGTGTTGAACACCAAAGGAGGTTGAATCCATCGATGCAAGAGGTGTTCAAGAAAGAGATAATCAAGTGGTTAGATGTTGGGGTTGTCTACTCCATTGCAGATAGTTCATGGGTTAGTCCGGTGCAATATGTACCAAAGAAGGGAGGCATGACAGTAATCACAATGAAAAGAATGAGCTTATCCCTACACGGAAAGTCACCGAGTGGAGAGTATGCATGGACTATCGGAAGCTCAACAGTGCCACGTGCAAAGATCATTTCCCTATGACTTTTATTGATCAAATTCTTGATCGGCTAGCGGGAAGATCATTCTATTGCTTCCTCGATGAGTATTCCGGCTATAACCAAATCAATATAGCACTGGAGGACCAAGAAAAGACAACATTCACTTGCCCATATGGAAACTTTGCCTTTAGTCAGATGCCGTTTGTTTTATGCAACGCTCCGACTACCTTTCAAAGATGCATGATGTCCATCTTCTCAGACATGATGGAGGATTTCCTAGAAGTTTTCATGGACGAATTTTTGGTGGTAGGTGATTCTTTTGAGTATTGTCTTGAGAATCTTAGACAAGTGCTCAAGCGATGTGAGGAGACCAACCTTGTACTTAACTGGGAGAAATGTGACTTCATGGTGGACGAAGGCATTGTCTTGGGGCACAAGATTTCAAAACATGGCATAGAGGTTGATCGAGCAAAAGTTGAAATCATCTCCAAACTTCCTCCACTAACATCGGTAAAAGGTGTCAGAAGCTTTTCAGGGCATGCCAGATTTTATCGGTGTTTTATCAAGGACTTCACTAGAACTGAAAATCCTATGTGCAAGCTCCTTGAAAAAGATGCCAAGTTTGTGTTTGATGAAAAGTGACTTAAGGCATTTGAGGAGCTAAAAGAGAAGCTCACTACGACACCCATTATTGTCACACCGGATTGGTCTCTTACATTCGAACTCATGTGTGACGCTAGTGGTGTAGCTATTGGAGCAGTTTTGGGTCAACGGCATAACAAGGTTCTTCATCCCATTTATTATGCAAGCAAGACACTCAACGGGGCACAAGTGAACTATACTATGACAGAGAAATAGCTTCCACCCATTGTATATGCTTTTGAAAAGTTCCGAGCTTATTTGTTGGGGTCTAGGGTGGTGGTGTATACCGACCATGCCGCTCTTCGCTATCTCATGGCAAAGAAAGATGCCAAACCCAGGTTAATCCGGTGGGTCCTCCTATTGCAATAATTTGATTTTGAAGTCAAGGACCGTAAGGGCACAGAAAACCAAGTAGCAGATCATCTCTCTAGGCTTGAAGAAGACGGGAGACCGAAGGAAAATCTTGACATAAATGATGCTTTTCCTGATGAGCATATTTTGGCATTGTCTTCTTCATCTACTCCTTGGTACGCCGATATTTCTAACTACTTGGTTAGTGACCTCATTCCAGATGAACTGGAAGCTTACCAAAATAAGAATTTTTTGAGAGAGTGCCGGCAATATTATTGGGAAGAGCCATTCTTGTCCCGCATTTGTGCTGATAACATCATTAGAGGGTGTGTTCCAGAAGAAGAGATGATGCAAATTCTAAAGGCATGCCATGACTCATTGGTTAGAGGTCATCATGAGGGTAATCGAACGGCGGAAAAGGTACTTGAATGTAGCTATTATTGGCCGTCGATTTATCAAGATGCAAATCAAATAGTCAAGGCTTGTGAGGCAGGGATCAATCTCTAAGAGGCACGAAATGCCAATGCACTTTGTGATGGAGGTAGAGATCTTTGATGTGTGGGGAATTGACTTTATGGGCCCCTTTGTATGCTCATGTGGTATGAAATACATCCTGGTGGTTGTGGACTATGTGTCCAAGTGGGTTGAATCAATTGCCCTACCAAACAATGAGGCAAGGTGTGTAACCGCATTCTTAAAGAAAAATATATTCACACGGTTTGGCACTCCTAGAGCCATTCTTAGTGATGGTGGGTCTCACTTCTGTAACAAGGCTTTCACGGGGCTACTAGAGAAATATGGCGTCAAGCATAAGGTGGCCACACCTTATCATCCCCAATCAAGTGGCCAAGTTGAAGTTTTCAATCGGGAGATAAAGAATATTCTAGCAAAGACTGTTAATGCCAACAGGATCGACTGGTCAAAGAAGTTAGATGACGCATTGTGGGTTATACCGCACGGCATACAAAATGTCACGACCCAAAAATCCCTAAGGTCGTGATGGCGCCGGACACCATTGTCAGGCAAGCCAATCATTAATTAGTCGAAATAAATTCCTGTTTAACATTTACGAAAAATCATTTCCTTTCACTTTATTACATGTTAGCTAAATAAAATTCTTCCAAGTAAAACAATAGTTTGAATATTACACTTTAACAAATATATCCCAACACATCCCAGAACCCGGTGTCACAAGTACATGAGCAGTTTCTAAGAATTTATACAATTATCACAAAGCCCGTTTGAAATACAAATTTGGACAAGGAAATCTAAAATAAAAATAAATACAGTATGAGGGAGACTCTGTCAGCTGCGGATCGCCTCCGGATGATGCAACTCGCCTAAGTCTCTGAATCCTCCACATTGCTATGAAAGTACATGTGCAATAAAATGCACAACAAGTGTAGAATAAGTACAAAAATAACGTGTACTCAGTAAGTCGCCCGCCTAACCTCAGAGAGGTAGTGACGAGAGGTCGAATTAGACATTAACTAAGGGCCAGCAAATTAATTAACAGCATAAGATGAATACAGTAGACATGTAAAGGTAGTAAAACAACAATATATATAAGGCACTGAAACCCAAGTAAGTACTGAAAATAAACAAAACAGTTACCACTTCCTCATTTCCCCCTAAATATTTTAAGTAATAAATTTCCTCTCTATTTTCCCCCAATATCTTGTCAATTTTAAAAATCCATGAAAAATATTTAACAATTTAGCATGCGCATACGGGATAAGGACAACCGGTCTGAGCCGTCATAATAATCAACTTTGTGCACTGCCGAGGATCAAACGACCCGTACCAAAAGTACACCTCTCAATAAAATACTCATGTCTATGCACTACCGAGGATCGAACGGCTCGTACCAAAAGTGCATCTCTCAATATAACAATCATCTCTGTGTACTGTCGAGGATCAAACGGCCCGTCCCATAAGTGCACCTCTCAATATAATAATCATGTCTATGCACTGCCGAGGATTGAACGGCCCGTACCAAAAGTGCATTTTAAATCCACCGTGGCTTACGGCCCGCTCCCATGAGAGTGGGGGAAATAACACTCCGCTCGCGGAATGTAAATTGCGAAGCGGTCACATGCAGTCAAGCACAATCAACAGTCCACTCCGAATACGTCGGGAAAAAAAATACTCAAGTAAATGACGGATTCTCTTTTAACAACCATAAAATAGTGTTTAAATCCTTTTGAAGTTCACTTGCCAGGTTTTTATAATGATTGATAATACAACCTTATCTGAAAATACAATTTGCCCGTGAAGGAAATCAATTCTCTTTTTAAATGGTTTAGAAAAATAAAATCTAATCTTCCTTAGTCATTCAATTACAATTTCGGTTATATTAGCAGTATAATATCACAGACAAGATCACAGGTGTAACAGGTAAGGCATGCTAGTGGCTCCTAGGCTACCCGGACATGGCATAATAGTAGCTACGCATGGACTCCCGTCACCTCGTGCGTACGTATGCCCCGCAGATAGTAACACATACTTAATTAGTTCACCTAGGGGGACAATTCCCACTCACGAAGTTATAAAGGAGACTTACCTCGCTCCGAAATTCCATAACCGGCCTCCAAGCCCTTCCGATGACTCCAAACGTCGCACAACGCTCCGAAACTATCCAAACAATGACAAACCAATGAAAATATACTCTAATATTCTCAACAATTCAAAATTATATATTTTCCCAACTCCTCAGTGAAATGACCAAAATGTCCTCGGGCCCACGTGCCCGGAATCCAAAATTTCTCGAAGATACATTCTATCCATAGCTTTTCTAGTTCAATTATACCATTTACTCAAATATTCATGCTCAATTCGTGGCTAAATTCTAATTTACCAAGTTTCTAGGTTTCCTTGAACATTCCCAATTTTTCCTTAATTTCCCATAACAAATCTATGTAATAATCTAGTATTTAATTCAAAAACGTGATGAAATTACTTACCTGGCGATCCTTCACGAAATCCTCTCCTTGAAGCTCCTCAAAATCGCCCATAGCATATGAAAATAGATGGAGAAATGTCCAAATTCTCGCTTAAAAACAATCTGCCCAGGCCTATTTCTACATATGGGTCCCCTTGTCGCACTTGCGCTTCCGCAGGTGCGCCCAAATCTCCCGCACCTGCGGCCTCTTTGGTTGCGGCCCAATTTCTCACCTGCCGCGCCCTTAGCCGCACCTGCGGCCAAATCCTCGCAGGTGCGGTCAAACCAGATGACAACAACCTTCAGCTTTCTTCAACTTCAAATATTGATCCGTTAACCACCCGGAATCCACCCGAGGCTTCCGGGACCCCGTCCAATTATACCAACCTTTTCAAAAACATAATGCAGACTTGATCGAGGCCTCAAATAACATCAAACAACATCGAAACCACGAATCGCACCCAAATCCCAACTTTATGAACTTAGAAATTTCCAACTTCTACATCCGATGCCGAAACCTATCAAATCACGTACGATTAACCCCAAATTTTGCACACAAGTCTTTTTCGACATTATGGACCTGCTCCAACTTCCGGAATCGCATTCCGAACTTGATTTCAAAACTTTCACTTCCGGTTGGATTTCTCAAAAACCTTCAAATTTCTATTTTTAGCCAAATGACTCCAAATGACCTACGGACATCCAAATTCACTTCCAATCGCGCTCCCAACTCCAAAATCACCATACGAAGATATTCCAAGACTCGGAATCCCAAATGGATATCAACATCACTGAAATGCGCTTCAAGCCAAACTTAGGAAATTTCTTCAAAAGTGCTGACTTCCACAATATGCATCGAAAGGCACCCGGTTTATCCAAAACCCGATCCGGACATACGCCCAAGTCCGAAATCATCATACGAACCTGTTGGAACCTTCAAATCCTGATTCGGAGGTCGTTTACTCAAAATTCCAATCTTAGTCCATTTCTCCAACTTAAGGCTTCTGAAATGAGAATTTTCTTTCCAATCCAACTCTAAACTTCCTGAAATTCAATTCCGACACGCCCTCGGGTCATGATACTTGAAACGAAGCTGCTCACAGCCTCAAACCGCAGAACGACGCGCTAGAGCTCAAAATGACCGGTCGGGTCGTTACATTCTCCCTCACTTAAACCGACGTTCGTCCTCGAATGTTCCAAGAACTGCTCTGGAGATATCTGGAATCACTGTTAACACCCCGAGCACCTGCCCGTGCTACCACAACCCAGTTGAGCACATTAGCTTGATAAAATTGAAGATTTCTTCTTTTATCCATATAATAAGCTCAGAACCTAGTTCGAACACTTGAAATCTTTTGCCACACGAGGCACCAGAACACAACTGCGTACCTTTGTTGAATCGGCACCATACACCGCATAATCCATCATCTGACCACAATGACGCTCCCTGAACCTTAATAGCCAGAATTCTACGAATCTGGTGCTCCCGATGCACCTCATAACAAATATACATATATCTTGCTATAATGCTAGCGATACCACCACAACAGAGGAAATGTGCAGAAATTCATACACAACCGCAGAGTTAACAAATCATTGTATACCTTATCTTGACTAGAATCATCACCTCATTATGAACCTGAATAATGGTATTTTTTCTTTAATATACACTTCACATAATCTTATCGCACTGATCCCTGATCCAATAATCCCGTCTCACCCAGTATGAATTACTAAGACAATAAATCACCCCAAACATGACCAACAACCTCACATGATACCACATTGCGCTAATAAGCCATAACTCGAACATGATAAATAAGAAATGACTCAGGAAGGGACTATTCAACTCACGCAACTAATATAACTTTTCTCAAAAAATAGGAAGTAAAACATAAGAAAAATAAATATATATTAACCCTTCTCATCATCACACTGTTGCGGCGTGCAACCCGATCCAAATAAAATACCCGTGGCGGCGTGCCACCCGATCCCATCATAAAACTCACATAAGGAAATATACACGGAGCTGAATCGCTCACTATTACACATTATCGAATATCGGTCCCAAGCACGCTAAGTGAATAATACCATCCTGGGTAGACTGATAAGTGCAAAATCTCAAGCACGACTGAGGTGCGATATATATATATACACTGTAGATCTTAAGAGCTATCCTGATCACATAACATCATCACTACGCGGAGATCTCAACTCATCAGAAATTATCAAGTTGTTTCACAACTCACACAGCACAATCATAAGGTCACATGAATTTGACGAAGAAGGAACAATATCTGTTGTTCTAATACCTTTCCATGAAAAGCGCTCTACTAAAATAAACATGCCTGGCTCGTACGGAGCCTATAATCATATCTAAATCCATCCACAAACATCGAGTCTACCTTGCTCGCACCAAACTAGGCTAATAGCTTTACCTGGGTCCACATTAACCCACTTCCCCTCATAATATGCAAGAACAACCATCCTAGCCAGGACAAACACCCCATAATCCACAACCGAATGAACTGAACGCCTCTCAGGCATAACTTTTCAAATACGCAACGTTGCACTTCTTTATACTCAGTCAATTTTTCAATCCATCAAGTGAATACATGTCGCACTTATACAATATTTTAGCGATCATGCTTCCACGACCTTCCACACAAGGCAACAAGACACATCAAGAACCCATGACCAGGGTACCAAGCCTCTTCCACCAAATATCAATCTCAGGTTACACTGAAGATAACACCAGCTTACTCTGAACTTTCGAATCTCTTTTTCTTGCTCTTCCAAGCTCATGACTTCCTTATTAACACCGAACCGCAATCTCGATTCTTACTCCCAGTTACATACTACTTACCGCACCTAACATGCCAATATGAGGTAGCGCACGAATTCCATCACAACTTCTGAACCACCAATAGGGCGAACACTTCATCATATAAAAACCTTTTACTTAACTCAATTCAAGAGTATCATCTCAACACACGAGTGAATTCTCACAACCACCCAACATGCAAATCCTTAAGTAGTAGTCTATACCACCGTAACCCTTCCGGGATCCGCCTACGTCTGACAGGCCATATCATTCAAATGCTCCCACATGAAATCTGTTACGACGGACGACAAGCCCCGCACACACCGGCACAAACCACATGCATAACTTAATCATATCAAAGGATTTGATCACTGCCGCAAATGTGTCATATCAACCATGGCTAATCAGTCTATCTTCTTTTAATCATCTTCAATCGCTTCAGGAATAATAGAAACTTCCTTCAACTCATAGCAAACTCAACCCTCACTCATCCCGAGTGACCTTGATTCACGAGACTATGTTGCCTAAATCCCGCAACCCGTCTCATACCCTCTTGATAATCCTTCTACAATCCGGAATTCATTTCTCTCACTCCTCCAATACTATCCTGCATGCTGAAACATATCATGGAACATTCCAGCCATCCTCTTTTTTCTCAGAAGTTACTCTGTAAAAGCTTGATTCTCGATCATACTGCTGCCTGAAACCCTTAAACGTCGCATTCTTAACTTTTGAACCCACTAGGACCGCTATTGAGAGTCACCCACTCTGATTGGCCCCGAATATAATCAACTCCAAGGCTCTTCTAGCACATGAACACCCTTTTCCTTGAAGCACGTGACTGAGTCACTATCCTTAAAACTCGCCCATGCCTTAAGCATAAATTCTAAATCTTCAAAAGCCTAACCCAGGCCCGACAGGGCCAATTTTTGCACATATTCATCAAATCCCACGCACAATTACCATTTTACTCCTTTCCCTTAGATGTAATAACTTGCTAATACGCCGACAATCCGCAACCCTATGATAACACAATACGGCAACCCAACTGTAGATGGTGGGACTCCCCCACTTAGCTTGAAGCTACTCCTTGCACCACTCATGTCACGACCCAATATCCATAAGGCCGTGATGGCGCCGGACACCACTGTCAGGCAAGCCAATCATTAAATGGTTAAGTTAAATTTCCTGTTTTAGCATTTTTGAAATCATTACCTTTCACTTTATTACATAATAACTGAATAAAATTCGCCAAGTAAATACGACAATTTAATATTCCATTTTTATAAAATACATCCCAAACACATCCCAGAACCCGGTGTCACAACTGCATGAGAAAATTCTAAGAATTTCACATATACTACAAAGCTTGTCTGAAATATAAATTAGACAAGGAATTTAAAATGAAAATAAATACAATATGAGGGAGACTTTGTCGGCTGCGGTTCGCCTCCGGATGATGCAGCTCACCTAAGTCTCCAAGCCGCCCACATCGCTGTGAAAGTACCTGTGCAATAAAAATGCATAGCAAGTGTAGCATGAGTACGAAA
>MDKI01260006.1:0-47240 GCA_005239505.1 Nicotiana paniculata
CAAAATATTCATATCATAATCCTTGAGCAATTCTAACCACCTCCGCTGCCTCAAGTTCAACTCTTTTTGTTTGAATAAATATTTAAGGCTCTTGTAGTCTGTGAACGCGTCCACATGGACCCCATAAAGATAATGCCGCCAGATCTTTAATGCAAACACAACCTCCGCGAGCTCCAAATCATGCGTCGGATAATTCTTCTCGTGATTCTTGAGTTGCCTAGAAGCATACGCTATAACATTCCCGCACTGCATCAACAAACACCCCAAACTAACCCTTGAAGCATCACAATAAACCACAAATCCCTCTGTACCCTCTGGCAAGGTCAACACCGGTGCTGTAGTCAATCTCAATTTCAATTCCTAAAAACTCTTTTCACAAGCATCGGACCACTGGAACTTAACCGCCTTCTACGTCAGCTTAGTCAATGGGGAGGCGAGGGTAGAGAATCCCTCCACGGACCTCCGATAATATCCAGCCAAACCCAAGAAACTGTGAATCTCTGTCGGGGTCGTTGGCCTAGTCCAATCCTTTACTGCTGTAATCTCTTGAGGATCAACCTGAATCCCTTCCTGGAAACAACATGGCCCAAAAAGGTGACTGATTCTAGCCAAAACTCATATTTTGAAAACTTTGCATACAACTGGTGCTGATGAAGAGTCTGCAGAACTGCCCTGAGGTGAGTAGCATGATCTTCCTGACTTCGCGGATAAACAAGGATATCATCAATGAAGACAATCACAAAGGAGTCAAGAAACGGTTTGAAAACCCGATTCATAAGATCCATAAAAGTTGTTGGGGCGTTGGTTAGCCCAAAAGACATTACCAGAAATTCAAAGTGCCCATATCGAGTCCTGAAGGCAGTCTTAGGAATATCCTGCTCCCTGATCTTTAACTGGTGATACCCGGACCGCAAATCAATTTTTGAGAAGAACCTAGCACCTTGTAACTGGTCGAACAAACCATCTATCCGAGGTAATGGGTATTTGTTTCTGATAGTGACCTTGTTGAGCTGCCAATAATCAATACACATCCTAATCGATCCATCTTTCTTTCTGACAAAAAGAACCGGTGCGCCCCAAGGCGACACACTTGGCCGTATGAAACCCTTTTCTAATAGATCTTTCAATTGCTCTTTTAACTCTCTCAATTCTGTTGGCGCCATTCGGTAAGGTGGAATAGATATTGGTTGTGTATTTGTCAATACATCAATCCCGAAATCGATCTCTCTATCTGGTGGAATCCCAGGAAGCTCGTCCGGAAATACTTCAAGAAATTCATTCACAACAGGCACAGATTCGGGAGCAGGCACCTCTGAAGTGGTGTCCGCAACCCGGACCAATGGTAGATGCACCCTTTTCTGATCATCTTTGAGTCTTTAAGGTAGGAAATAAACCTACCTCTTGGTACAACATTATTCCCCTCCCACTCGATAACTGATTCATTAGGAAACTCGAGCCTCATAATTCTGGTTCGGCAGTCGAGTTTAGCAAAGCATGAATATAGCCAATCCATCCCCATAATTACATCAAAATCTACCATTTCTAACTCAATAAGATCGGCCGTGGTATCCCGACCACGCACCGTGACAACACAATTTCTATAGACTCGCACGGCCGTAATAGAATCACCAACCGGAGTCGACACAAAGAATGGCTCGTGAAGTTGTTCGAGTTATATCCCAAAGATTGAAGCAATAAATGGAGTAGTATATGACAAAGAAGACCCGGAATCAATAAGAGCATAAACATCATATGACTGAACAGTCAGAATACCTATGACAACATCTGGGGAAGCCTCCGCACTCTGGAGACCACTCAAAGCATGGAACCGACGGGGTCCCTCTCGACCCCGTGCTCCACCCCTAGTTGTACCATGCCCTGCTGGAGCTGGAGTCCATGCTGAAGATGTAGCGGCTGAAGAGCTGGATGGCTGAGCAGTACCCCTACCCGCGCCCTGATTGGGTGCGCGGCAGCCTCGCTGGATATGGCCTCTAACTTCGTATCTATAACACACCGGTATATCCAAGTAATAAGGCTCAGAATGAGACCTCCCACACTTAGGGCATGGGTCCCTCTGTTGCTGTTGGAACCTCCCACCTGAACGACCCGACTGATGGAACCTTCTCTTATCTGAACCTGGTTCAAAGTGACCCCCCTACTGATAATTGTGCCCTGATGACGGGGCACTGGCTGTGGACTGAGCATAGGACTGGGATGGCTCTGATGACCCTCTCCCAAGGACTAATCTCCCTCCTCCAACTGAACTCCTAAGGGTTGCCTGCTGACCGGGCCCTACTACTACTTTCCCTCTCCATTCTTATCTTCAACTTCCGAGCCTTTGTGGCCTGGGCGAATCCCACGATCTTCCCATAATTCATATCTGAATGCAAGGCAGCTGCAACAGCTTCATTAACAACCAAGGGACCAAGTCCCTCAAAAAAACGTCGAACTCTGGCCTCCATAGTCGTCATCATGTGGATGGCATATTTGGATAGGCGCACGAACTCCATGTGGTACTCCCACACACTCATGTTGCCCTGCTTAAGGACCTCAAACTCCACAGCAGGGGCTGCCATAGTTTGGCAGGCAAGAAATGATCCATGAAGGCATCAACAAACTCATCCCACTTCGCCGGAGGGCTCCCCTCCCCACGGGAACCCTCCCACATCTCAAACCACGAATACTCTGCTCTCTTTAACCAATAGGAAGCCAATTCAACCCCCTCTGTCTTTGTAGCCTTCATAATCCGGAGAGTCTTGTACATTTCATCTATAAAATCCTGAGGATCTGCCTCTGGTTCTATGTCTGTGAACTCTGGAAGGGATAACCGCAGAATTGGTTGACTCTGGAACCTGAAGAATCCCCTTGCTCACCAGAGGACGCAGGGCAACACTTGATATTTGGGCCTGGGAGGCCACTAGCTGGGTCAACATCTGAATAGCTCCCCAGAGGTCCCCATCAGAAATATCGGGACCGGAAGTTGGGACTAAGGAAGGATCAGGAACATCAGCGGGAGGGAATGTAGCACCCTCCGCTGGAGCAGAAATAGGAATATCCTGGCCTGGGATGGAAGAGTCAGGCAGATTCAGGGTCGAGGAATCATTCTCACCCGCACCATCAGATAAAGAATTCACGGCCACTCCTGGGGTGGCATTGGCCTCTGGTCTGAGTCGGGCTCTCTTCTTGGGTGCCATTTACTGAAAATTGGAACAATGCACGAGTTAGATATAGACAACCTCGCCTTTCACCACATCGCACGATGCAGAGTAACAATGAAAGGGTATTTTCCTAAATGTCCATGCAGCCCCCTAATTATAGATGTGATCGAAAACACACCGATAAGAAGGGCTCTACTAGACACGGCTCCGAGACATCCTAGGGCACTTTTAAAACCTGAGGCTCTGATACCAATTTTTTCACGCCCCAAAACCGAGGGACGAGACCGGCGACCAACTGGATTATCTCGGTCAAGTGGACCTGGATTTCCTTTCCTGTCTAATGCGTTTCCCCGTGTTTAAAATATACATTATTCCACATGGTTTAGCAATTTAGAGTTTAAACATGAATCTACTACTTGAGTTCATTTTATCCTTTATCATTTTAACATTTGATAATCACAAAACATATAGTAGTTCCGATTCGGAGCCCGATTACTAGTAAACACATTTACTGCCAAAATCCATATATGTAAAACCCACATCATGTCTACGGAGCCTCTAAGAATACTAAGGGTTTACACAATACTTTCTGGAAACAAGGCCCCGGCTATACCTTAAAATACATAACATATACAAAAGAGATGATATAGACTACACACGGTCCCGAGAGGAAGTGGGGCTCACCGGATCTGCTGAAAGTATGATGGGGAAACACCACTACCGGCGGTCTGAGCTACCTGTTGTAGAACCACCTACATCCATATAAAAGATGTAGCGCCCCCGGCAAAAGAGACATTAGTACCATTGAATAGTACTAGCATGTATGAACAAAGTTTATTCCAAGTAGAATCACACAATACACAATTGGAAGACAGTCAGGGTAACCACACAAGTACCACACAGCTATACAAAAAGTTACAAATGAAGATTCCACAGTTACTCATTTCAATTATTCATCTGTTGCGGCGTGCAACCCGATCCCACCGTACATTTACATTTCGCCCTTATTACTTCGTGTTGCGGCGCGCAACCCGATCCCACCGCACATTCACATTTCACCCTTATTACTTTGTGTTGCAGCGCGCAACCCGATACTACCGTACATTCACATTTCATAGCACCAATAACCAACAATTATATGAAGTCAAGGCAGAATAATCCTTATCAAACAGTAATTCACATATGGTGTTGCCATCATTATTTAACTCAATTAAATCAATCCACAGTTTCTTTTCATCATTTGCCACACTCGGCCCTTAACAATTAGATACCTTCCCACATTAGAGCATGTTAACATTCTTTCATTTAGTAGCACATACTGCCATATTGACATATTCGAACATTTAACGGACCTTACAGATGATAGGATAAGCACAAAGAATCACCCTTCACAATCGCAATTAGCATGGCAATCGACTAAGAAAAATCAGAGAATGAAATCTTACACCTCGTCACAGCAGGACAACCAATTCACATATGCTCAAGCAAGAATTTCATATCGTTTTCTCAGACACCAACAAGGTGACTCTACAAAGATTAAAGTTAGCCATACATACCTTGAATCAGAATTCCCCTTTAATTTCCTACCACAATTCACCGGACCTTCTAGCACCTTCAATCTAGTTCACAATGTGGCATAATTGAACTTAGAATTAGGAATAATGATCATGTCTTGAACTCACTTGAGCATTCTATCAAACACTAGGTGTTCCTTTAGATTAAATGGCCTCTTTTTAGTGAAAGATTACTCTAACCCATTTCCTTTTACTAGATTATGACTAGTTGGTTACATGCATGCAAGACTCCTACCCTTATCTTCATGAACTCACCTAACCATGTTTTATTTAAACAAAAATCTGGAAATTAAGGTTGATGGGGTGGAAGCTTACCTCTTGTAGTGAAGAAAATGGTGTCCTACTTGATCAATTCCAGGCCTGAGTAGTGATGGAGGAACTATTTTGATGAAGTTAGAACTCTCTCTCTCTCTAGAACCCACTCTCTCCTCTCTCTAATTTATCAGAAAATAATCTTAAAATGAAAGGGGTAAGTGTCTTAATAAAATGGGGGTCGGGTATAAAATTAGAAATTTAAAAGTTCCGAAGCAGAAATGCGGTCAGGAATGCGATCGCATTCCTGTTATGCGGTCCGCATTCCTGTCGCATAAATGGTCCTCAAATGGGCCAAAAAGAAAAGTAAACTGCCCAGGTAAGCGACCACTATGCGGTCCGCATACCTGTTATGCGATCGCATAGTGCATCGCATAACTCCCTTCGCAAAAGTCAAGGTGCAAGAATGCGACAACTATGCGGCCCGCATTCATGAAATGCGATCGCATTGTCGACCGCATAGATGTCCTCAAAATGGACAACAAACAGTCCAGGTATGCGACCACTATGCGGTCCACATACCTTATCTGCGATCTCATAGTGGACCGCAGACCTGCACAAATTTGGAAAATTATATCTTTTAAGTCCCGATGTACTTTATACTCAAAAAGGGTCCGTTTTAAGAATTACTATAGTTATTAAAACATGGGGACCTATCTGGGCATTATTTTTAGCCATAAAATTTTACGGGTCCTTACAGTTATTCATATGTTTCCCACTATGGAGGCCAGGGTGCACCAGTTTGTATAGGGCCTTAGCCCCTTGGTTATTAACGAGGCCGCTATAGGTGCCTTGAATTCTGACATGAACTATGGGAAGATGGTAGAATTTTCTCAAGCTACAGAGAACTATAAGTTGAAGAACAGAATGGAGCGTGAGGGTAACAACAAGACTCGATCCGCGGCAACTTTGATGGTTCTTCCGACGGTGGTAATAGTGGGTCAGCATTCAGTGAGGGTAGGGGTCTGCAGGGCCATCTTAGTCTTCCGCACAGTCTTCGATGATTGCAAAACCATCAAGGCCTAGTCAGTAATAGTAGAGTCATTTCAGGCCCAATTAGGGCAACAGGGGACCCTTCCAGCAGGGTCGGCGAGGAGGGAGATTTCAACAGTAGTGGAGACCCCCCATTCCCTAAATGTTGGTAGATGCACTTTGGGGTCTACTACATGGACCTACCTATATGATATGAGTGTAGTATGAAGGGTCACATTCAGAGAGATTACCTCTTGTCTCGCCGGACCATGGGAAAAGGTACAGCGCATCCAGCTAGTTCTGCAGCTAATACATCCATAGCATCTCCTCCGGCTCGAGGCACTCCAGTGTCCGCAGGGCGTGGTGCAGCTATGGGTGGTGCCCAGAGCTCGGGAGGGCCTAGCATATTTTATTCCATGCGGAGGCATCGGGATCAGAGGCTTATCCAGATGTTGTCACAGGTATATTGTCTGTCCAATCTCGTGATGTGTATTCTCTTATTGATCCTGGTTCCACTTTGTCCTTTGTAACTCCATATGTCGCTATGGATTTTGGGATAGAACCAAATCATCTTCATGATCCGTTCTCTGTATCTACTGCAATTGGTGAGTCTATTGTGGCCGCGCGGATTTATAGGGATTGTGTTATCTCGGTGCGTGATCGGGACACTGATGACATCCAAATCCACTACAAAAAAAGTAACAGTCACATGCAATATAATTTACCCAACTATGAGTCGGGGTCGAATCCCACTGAAAACAATATGTAGGCGATTAGGCGTGTAAGAGAATTATCACTTATTATGCTAAGTCAAACACTTAGAAATGTTTTGAGAAAATATTTATATCTAAATGCGAAAAATATAAACTAACCTAGACAGCAAGTAAAATGATCAATTACTACAAGCATGGATGCATAGGGAATTACACTCAAGTAACGATCCAATGTATTTCACGATTTTACGAATATGAGCGAGTTTATGTTAATTAGCCTCGGGTAACAATTCTATAGTAGCTTCTTACGAAGACTAACAAGACTTCATAATTGAATTATCCCTAAAAAAATTAAGAGATTAAGCACACTCGGATATGGCTACAAGTAGTTCAATCTTATCCCTAGGTAGAATCTATAAAGTGAGGGTTACAGCCTCAAGATCTTGTTAATTAATCTTTATCAACCCCAAATTATATTTTTCAAAATTAACTCGAGGTTAATGGGCGAGTCCTAGGGTTAGCTAATCCCTTGAAAAGATTAAAGAACAAGAATAATTAAAGAAACAATACCTCACTTCAATATAACTAAAAACCGTTCAACACATAAGCAAAACAAGATATTTAATCCACACTTAAAATATGAATATTTCCATAAACAAGATTCAAGTGTTGGAAAAAATACTACACACTTAAATATTCAATAGCAAAGCAAGGAAATGAAGAAATGAGCATAAATGAGTAAGAAATTCTCAACCAAAAGCTTCAAATCTTCTAGACCCAAGTGTGTGTGCAAGAACTCTAGCTCCCAAAACTTTTCTTCTCTAGTCTAAGAGACTGAAAATAAGCCAAAGATATGCCAAATATGTGTTTCCAATCAGCTAGGCCGTGTATTTATGGGTTTGGAATAGAGAATGTGAATTTCCAAGTCTCCCCAGACCACAGGTGTGGCTCCGCAGATGCGGATAGCCTATCACAGTAGCGGTCATCGATGAGATACATTGACTCCATATAAGCAATTTTACACGCACAGATGCGTGACTGCAGATGTGGACTCTAAGCGCGGCTGCGCTCCCGCTGAAACGATGAGTTGATCACAGAAGCGATTTCTGCCAGCCAGGTCTTCTTCCGCAGATGCGGATACTTTCTCGCAGATGCGAGATCGCATAAGCGACCTGCCTTCAGTAGATGCGTGATATCTGAAGGATTTTGCATTAGTTTCAGCTATTTTTTGCTCAACTCCATCTCAATTGAATTAAACTCTCTTCATGGCATCATTTACCTGAAAATCTAGCAACACACACCATAAAATAACCTCATATTATAATTAAAGGACGCAAAATCTAAAGAAAGGAGACTAAAATAAGTGGTAAAATCACCACTCATCAACACCCCAACTTAGAGCTTTTGCTTGTCCTCAAGCAAATCAAAACCAACAATTCAACGAGGTTCTACCATTTAAAGCACAAGTAGTATTTCTATCATTTACAAATCACATTTTCTAATTAATCACCATACTTATGGATTTGGTTTGTACTAATAATTAGGTTCAAGCATGTTAATCTTAACCAAATAACTCCCTCATTTAGAAACAACTTCAAGAAACGCAAAGAAATTTCAAAATGATCAAGTGCAACAAAAAGCCTCAAGAAGTGACTCAGAAGCAGTAGTCTACTGCATATGCTCAGTTTACTCATTTCGGGATACATACATGTCACTAATACATCCTAATTCATGTTCCCTCTCAAGAAAGTAAGTCTCAAAATCACCATATTTACAATAACAACACAAGGGAAAAATGCACAAAGACACCCATTCTCAACAAATAATTTCAAGTGTTACAAAATATCATGCCATAAGCTTGCCCTTATTTTAATTCGCCGCCTATTCAAGAACATTCGGTTGGAGATCCCATAAAGACATTTTAAGCTTGTAATATAGGTTTAGGGAAGGGTCGAATAAGCATTTGGGATACAAGCGACTACACCCTCCTTGACTACTACTCACATTTGTCTTTGTTTTTGCACTTTGCTTGTTTTTAAACCATGTAGCCCTTATTGAAATCTAGTTACCAATATAGAACCACCTTAAAGTACCTATCTAATTTTCTCAAGACTCCATATTTATGTATTTATTTATTTATTTTTATGTTTTTGATATATATAACGATTTCCTTTGGAGCTTGAGTATCTTTATATAAACAACTTTGAGGTATATGTTTCTACACTCAATGTACAACCTTACCAATTTTCAGCTTGACACCAATACCCCCAACTTAGGCTTTTAGTCTCATTCTGAATATTCAAGAAGGGACGGGTTCAAAAGAGGGAATTATTTTAGAAAAGGGTAAAGGTTTGTAATGAGGTGGCCAAAAAAAAGGTTAAAGGCTCAAATGGGGTAAACTAGTGATAATATTTATGCAATGGTAGGCTTGAAAGGCTAAAGAGGCTTTGTCAAAGATCACACAGAATGCCTAAGGTCATCCCTCCAACCAAACATAATTAACATTAGCATTGAAAGACCAATCGGGCAAGTTCTAGATTATAGAAGTAAACACAAGAATTATTAATAACAAAAAATAACACACATGGCACATGAACTAATCAAGACGGATCAATTTCATTCTTGATAAGAGCATTTAGATGAATATCATGCAAAATAGTGGGCAAAGAGTCATCAAATGAGCCAAAAGGTTGTCATAAAAATTATTCCTCCATATGCAACTTACTTTTTCAATCTAAAATCAAAATTTGGAGAGGTATTACTAATTTACACTTCACATACAAGAGACTTATTTTATTAGTACCAAACAATCCAAAAGTCTCCACATAACAAAACAAGATTAATTTCCTTAAGAAAGTCATCACGCCATCTATCATAGGAAGAAGTCACCTGGATCAACACAAAAATGTTCCTCAGGAAAGAACCGTAGCATAAAGAAACTCCAAGCTAAAGAGATAAAAATAATATAAACTAAAACTACTAAAGAAGATAAAATAAACACAAAAGACATAAAAATAAAATAACATAAACTAATAAAGAGAATAAAATAACAAAAGCAACTAATACGAAAGGAACAAAAATAACATAAACTACAAACTACTACAGAAAATAAAGAAAGAAAGAAAAATATAATACAATAATAAAAGTGACTAATCTGCAAATATATAACCAATCACAACTACGCTCAGTAAAAGCACATGATAAGCAATAATAGAACAAGCCCGACAAGGGCATACAATATTCATACCACAAAATAAACCCAGCAAGGGCACGAATTTAAAATAAATGTATGAATAAAGTATACTCCCTAAAGCCGTCCCAACCAAAAACATTGCAGTGTCCTCACTGCACAATATCAAAATGAAATAAGAGTAGTTTGAGGGTCTCCCTGAGGTCTTCATCAGACTAGCAGACTGCAAGAGAAAGGCTAATCACTGTCGTGGAGAACTCTCGGCCTCATCATCATCAGTATCATCAGCATCATCACCAGCAGCACTCGAAATGAAAGAGTACTCTTCGCTATCACCGTCGTCCTTAACAGGTATCTTCTTGTTCGGCTACCCCTATTTGAAGATGGCATTGATGCCTCTCCACGTCTTGATCATAAACTTGCCCTTCTTCTTGTTTCTCGCTTTCTCTTTTTTGAAGTCCGACTGAAGATCTACATGTGCCTTGGCCAAGTTTCCATAGGCTGCCTTGAGTCTGCCAACAGACGCTGCCATATTCTCATAAGACTCTTCCTGCTTTTTTCTGTGAATCTAGGTAGGTCTTCATGTCTTCCTTTTTAAAGTACTCGGTCCTAGGCTGAGGGTGTGAGGTCCTAGGGAGCTGTGACACTAAATCACGGATAACGCCAAGCTGCGAGTCCAACATCCTAAATGGTCCCTCAAGCAATGCTGCCTGTGAGGATGACTCTGGTCGGACAACAGTGGTGACTTTCCTCTTCTTACTCTTTACTGCACTACCCTCGCCCGTTACTCTTAACGGATGAAAGGGTTTGTCAGACGGTAACCAATGATCGTTGTTACGAACCTCAACCTCCACCCGCCTACACAACTCTATGATCAGTGAAGGAAACATCAATCCAGGGTTGTCGTCTAGCAAATACTCTTTCAGCTCCCACAAGATATAGTGACCAACATTCATAGGAATGTCGTCTAGAATGCATGCAATGATCAAGTCTTTCGTGTATTAGACATCTGAAACATTTCCACAGGGTGATACCCTATTGCAGAGGATGTAGAGCCACATTTTGGATTCAGCTGTGAAGTCTATCGACTTCAAACCCCTTCTCTTGTTGGCCAATTTTTCTCTCATGCTTGTGGGATAGAGTTTAGAAACAAGCCATTATCCATTGTTGCAATGATCCTTTTCTCGCACTATCTCAAGTGGATGGTCAGGAATACCGAGAATGTCATTAACCTGCTCAGTCCCGAACCTCACTAATTTGCCCTTTATGTGGAGCCGCACCTACGAGGATCCTTCTGCAGGTGTGGCAAACGGGCTTCAAACCTAGGTAGACTTGGAAATTCAGATCTTCTCCATTCACAAGGTGATCAGAGCAGGGTATTATTGGGATAGCACGGAAAAAGATACCAAGTGAGTTCGTTCGAAGGTGTGATAAATTCCAAAGGTTCGCACCGATGATCCATCAGCCCGGTGAACAACTCCATTCAGTCCTATCCCCATGGCCATTTATGAAATAGGGGATGGACATAGTCGGCCCCTACTAACGACGCCAGGTAAAGATAAATTTATTTTATTTATGACTGAATACTTTTCTAAATGGGTAGAAGTGCAGGTCTTCGAAAAAATAAGAGAAAAAGAGGTCATCGACTTCATATGGGACCACATTGTATGCCGGTTCGGGAAACCGTCCGAGATAGTATGCGACAATGGGAAGCAGTTCATCGGCAGCAAAGTGACAAAATTCCTCGAGAACCATAAAATCAAAGTGATTCTATCAATGCCCTATCACCCGAGCGCAAATGGCCAGGCCGAGTCCACAAACAAAACCATCATTCAAAACTTGAAGAAAAGGTTGGATGGTGCAAAGGGAAAATGGAGAGAAGTATTTCCCTAGGTGCTATGGGAATATTGAACGACGTCAAAGTCGAGTACGAGGGAAACCCCTTTTTCTTTGGTATACGGGTCCGAAGCGTTGATTACGGTCGAGGTCGGTAAACCTAGCATCATGTTTCAGCATACCACTGAGGATACGAACCACAAGGCCATGAACACTAGCCTCGAATTACTAGATGAAAAACGTGAAGTTGCACTAGTTCGAATGGCCGTACAAAAGCAAAGGATCGAGAGTTATTACAACAGAAGGGCAAACCTTCGCCATTTCGGCGTCGGGGACTTGGTCCTAAGGAAAATCACCCTCAATACTCAAGACCCAAACAAAGGGAAATAGGCTTTGATTGGGAAGGACTGTACTGAGTCTTCGGAGTCATAGGAAAAGGATCCAACAAATTTAGCACAATGGAAGGCGAACAACTACGAAACAACTAGAACATATCACTACTAAAACGATACTATTGTTGAGGTATGACCTTCTCCCCTTTTTTTCATTTATAACCCCTTGCAAATGATTGATTGAAGACATCGAAGCACCCCTCAACTCGAAGACCTTGGGTTTTAAAGCATGCGTTGCACTCTTTTTCCCTTAGAACGGGTTGTGTCCCAGATGGGTTTTACCGACAAGGTTTTTAATGAGGCAACACTTATATTCTACCTAAGGAAAATTCAACAAGTATTCAAGGCTTCTTTTCAATTAACCTCGAATATTGGGGGGCATCACTCCCGGAGGTTTCATTTTCAAAGAAAACAATTCACGCCAAAGAGGGCATCGATAAGAGAACTTTGTAATGGGCCAAACGGTCAAATGAACCGTGTCCATTTAGAACAATCGGGACCTCGACGGCAAAATATGTTCGCATGTATCAATTATTCAAAGAAGCTTTCTTGTTATATCACAGCACTTAGTGTTTCAAAGAAGTCTATTGTTATACGAACTTCACATTTATTCCACAAGAAATAGCTCAAGGGCCAGAATGTAAATGCACCCTGATTACTCGGGGACTATCATCGACATTCAACATATCAAGTTATCGAGAACTCGAACTCATAAGACCTAAAAGAGGCAAACTCAAACATGTAAGACCTCAAAGAGGCATACTCGAACTCATAAGACCTCGAAGAGGCATCCCCTCGATGTAAAGGCAAAGGCCATCGTACTCAATAACTAAAGGCCACGGCCATACTAAAGACTAGGGTCATATAAAAAGGCTACGGCTGAAATAATGCATATCGGAGACGTCCGACTTCTACCATAAAACTAAAGGCCTTCAAAAACTTCAAAAAATTGGTTAAATCAGGCTACCTTCGACAAAAGCAAATGATAAAGGGCTTCGATAGAACTAGCCCTCGAATAAATCAGGGGCTTCGATAATATCAACCTTTGAAAAAACCTCATGAGGTATTTGATTATCGGTACGCAGTGAATTGTCCCTACCTAAAGAGCCTAAGGGCCAACCTAAAAGAGCCTAAGGGACAATATTAAACCAAGGGACCAAGAGCATAAAGGTTGAAGCACACCATGCTCGAGACCTTATCTAGATCGGACTCAGAAGTCCCTTCACCCCGAACTGTCATCAAGCCAACTTAAAGATTAGCTAGAAGACCGAACCTTAAGTGGTAACCTATTATCTATCGTTGATCAAACACAAAACCTAAGGGTATTATATTTTAAGCCCAATAGGCGGACCGATTGGCTACAACAAATTTCGTTTCACAAGTGAAGACAAAACGGAATTTAACACGAAACAAAGATGAAGCAAGAAAGTTCTTTTTATTCAAAAGAGGATTCAAAAGTACATTTTACAAAACCCCCGCATAGTCCCCTTACACAAAAGAAAGAATATAAAAGAACCTAATCTACTTTCGGATTCACTTGCTCGGAGGCAGTATCCACTGGAGCTACATCTTTGGTGGCCTCATCTTCGGGGGCCTTCTCCTCCTCCTCCTTGGGGACTTCACCTTTATCTCCATCACTCTCGGAGCCACTGGAAGAATCCTCGTCGGTGGAGAGCAATGCAGGTGCCTCTTCTTCCAAAGCCTTTACCTTCTCGATTTCGGCAGAAAGGTCAAAGCCTTTAGCATGAACCTCCTCGAGAATGTGCCTTCGAGACTCCAGATTAGCATGATTGATCGAACATGTTAACTTGAGCTCGGTCGCAGCAGAGATCTCCTGAGCTCGAGCATTAGCAGCAGCAGCGTCGGTTTGATATGAGGACACGAATGCATCAGCTTCGGACTTGACCTTAGCTAATTCAGCGGCTGTCTCAGTGTGAATCTCCTTAAACTTACGGCTCTCCTCTTTTGCACTCTGAAGCTTTTGCTCAAGCGATGCTAATTTTTCCCGAAGAGTGTCCTTCTCAGAGGCCAGATGGTCCATATTTTACTTCCACCCAAGGGTTTCAGCCTCTTTGTTCTTAAGCTCCTCCCGAAGTTGCTCCACCAGGTCAGCCTTCTGCTGAAGCTGCAAAATTAAAGCATTAGGAACCAGAACAAGTAAATACAAAATAATCCCACAAAGGCTATGTTACATGTTCAACGAAATCGGCCCGCTCTTCGGAAGCCTTCTCCGAACTTGCTCGAAGAATGTTGAGTTCCCCCTCCCTTCTGGCATAAAGAGCCTTGAGTTCATCCATATCTGACATGAGCTTCCTGAGCTCATCTTCACAATGGCCAAGCTCAGCTCGATACTTGGAAAAAGCTTTTTCATAGAGCATCACAACCTTATCACAAAGAAAGGGAGTCAAAAAGGCAAAAATCAAAATCAAAACATATTGTTAAGGCAAAGTTTACCTAATTTCGAAGCTTCTCATCCTCTTCAAAGATGAACAAGGCGTCAAGGTCGGGCCCTCTTCGATCCCGGCAAGGCATTCTCTGAAGATTTTGTTCTCCCCATGGGATGCTCCCACATCGGGAGTCTTCATATCTTGGGCGTCCTGTATTCGCCCCGCTGAGAACAACGGGCTTGGCGGATAATCATCCACATCAATCACCCCGAAGAGGTTCAATCGGGTGTTCTCCCGCCTTCGAGGAACCTCAGGGTTGGGCTCTCCGAGTTCATCGATCAAGTGACCTTCGAGGCAAGGCCCCTCAGAGACCTCCTCAACTTGAGACTGAACCACGTCAGCAGCCTTTGAAGGATCGGTGCTTCCTCTTCTCCGATTCACTAATGGGAAGTTAAAATCTTCACCCTCAGCATCATCTCCCTCTTCGTTCTCAGCACGAATACGTTCGTCAGTTTCTGGAGTTAAGGCCACCGTATCAACCTTAGACTTTCGAACCTTGGTTTTCTTTAGCTTTAGAGGGTTGGCCGGCGGCCCCTTCTTCCTTTTCTTGTCTATGGAGGGTTTTGGGGTTTCTTACTCACCGGATGGGGGAGGCCTCATCGAAACGGCGTCTTCGAGGCCTGAACGAATGCAAAATTAAGTATTTTTCTGAAGAGTATTTCGCTAAGGGATTTAGATATGCAAATAATGAAAGCTCATCGTGGTTTTTTTCCTCCCATTGGCCTTTGGCCAATTCGCACCAAACGCGCTCGGCATATGAGGAAGTGGAAGCCAGTTTCCAAACCCAGCTCGGGAGGTCCGCAACTGCACCTGGATACCAAACGAAGGCCGCAACATTAAAAAGGGGCTAATTTAAAAGAAGACGGGAACATCAAAATAATGAAACACACTCGATAAATATGTACTTCCATTTCATATTCCACTCCTCTGGGAATGACATCTTTTCAGAGGGAATCAGGTCGGAGATCCTGACTCGAACAAAGTGGCTTATCCACCCTCGGTCTTTATCTTCGTCGATACTGGAGAAGAAAGACTTCGAGGATCGACATTGCAACTTTATCAAGCCACCTCGATAGAGATGAGGGTTGTATAGCATGATCAGATGGTCGAGAGTATAAGACATCCCCTCGATCTTGCTCGAGAAGTAGCTGATCAAGTGAAAAATTTGCCAAAAGGAAGGGTAATTTGGCCTAGCGTCACTTGGTACTGTCGACAGAAGTCGAGAATCACTGGATCTAGGAGAGGTAGAGAAGGATATACGTGGCCTAAGGTGAATGGGTAGGTATACACACTTAGGTACCTTTCTTTGTAAGTGGTGATATCCTCTTCGGGTGAAGGGATATCCACATCCACCGTATCTGCCCAACGACAATCTGCCTTCACCTGTTTGAGTTTGGTTATCAAGATGATATACCGAGACATAGGCTCGCATCAACCTGGGATCGAAGCAGGTCTGTCAATTTTAAAATCGGAAGATGTATCACAAGGCCCGGGGGTACACTCTTCAATACGAGGAGGTACCGCCGTTTTACTCTTAGATGTGCGAGAAGATGAAGAAGCCTTCTCTTTCTGTGGAACTGTCTAGGAAATTTTTCTCATTATTACTGTAAATTCAAAAGAAAAAGATAAAGTTGTGGTAAAATGGGCACAAGAAAGGTATAAACGCAGAGAGAACCAGAAAACAACAGGTTTGAGTATGATGAAGAGAGTAAAGTTTGCAAAGAAATAAGTAGAAGTATTTATAGAGGCCACTTGTGCGTGTTGAGAAAGCTAAACGGCTGGCCAAAAGCCACTTTTAACTGATGCCTTTTTGAAAGTTATGCAGATGTGACCTTTGCACAACCTTTCACTCATGCCAAGTGCTGACCTCACGAGTCTGACGTCATGATTGGGGAATCAAGGATTCAAGAATCAAATCGTTTCTTATATTTTAATTCTAAGAAACGCGGGGACTATCTGTATACGGTCCAAATCAAAGAGCCTGATTTTGAGGTCTTAATCGTACCCCGAACTCGAGTTTGGGCAACTCAAAAAAGGGATCAGGTCCGGCTAAAAAATGTGCACCTCGGGGGAGCAAATCAAAGGCCTAGCATGATCTATCTCGAGATAGTACCATCTCGAACACACTCAAAAAAGAGCGGGAATTTCTCAGGGGCACAAAGGTCAAGGCGTAAATTTCGGGATAGATTCGTACGAATTCGTACTAGGTGGTTATACGGCAATACCAATAGGATTTTTTACTGTAAATAAAAATGTACCTTATTTGGGGTTTCCCCTCCTATATAAAGGGGACCCCAATCATTTGTAAGAATCATCTCACCACTGCAAAAAGAATATACTATCTTACTTTTCTCGTTTATTGCACTTCAGAGTTGTTCTTCAGCTTTAAGCTCTTACTTTATTGTTCTTGCTTTAATCATCTTTAACCCACCTCGAGATCATCTAGAGCATAGAGCTTGACGTCCCCGCTGCTCTAGTAACATTGGTTTGGTTCATCAGTCCTACTCATTTAAACTCTATATTACTTGTTTATTAATTAGTATTGAACTAGATCACGTATCTTTAAAACCACAAATCAAATTTAATTGTTACTTGTATTTTTCAAGGTAAATAGTTTGGCGCCCACCGTGGGGCTAAAGATAATAGTGATTATTTTAGTGCTAGTTTTTTGGTAACACACGTTATTCTTCACATTTTTTCTTGTCAAAGATTCTTTGATTTCAGGCTAAAACATGTCGAACTCAGAAAACACACCAGCTCATGGTAACGACGGACTCGGATTCCACGAGGAAAATGAAAATGCAACAGCTTCAGGAGCCGGTATACCGAGTAAGGAGAGGTATCAGCCATACATCGAAGATCGAAAGGAACAGCTCGAGGCATAACATACCTCGGAATGATTGAGGTCAGAATTCTAGGGGACTCATGATAAGACCGGGTTCGACAGGAACTCAGGACCGGTGGAGCCACCCCGATTATCAGAATATAACTTTTGCGTCGATGCCTCGGGTATCATCTCGACCATTGGGAAAATCAGAGATACCAGATGGCCTAAAACCATACAAACTGATCCTTCTCAGAGGAATCTCAAATTTATGTGCATATATCACGGTACACATGGGCATAGGACCGAGGATTGCAGGCAACTAAGAGATGAGGTAGCCTGATTATTCAATGAAGGGTATCTTCAAGAATTTCTCAGTGGCAGTGCCAAGAACCACTTCAGAGAAAGAGACACCAACGGGAAGAACGAACAAGAGAAGCCCCAACATATCATTCACATGATCATCGGCGGGGTCGACATCCCACAGGGACCTATATTCAAACGCACCAAAGTATCAATCACAAGGGAGAAGCAAACTCGGGACTACATTCCTGAGGACACCCTCCCATTCAATGAGGAAGATTCCGAAAGCTTATCTCAGCCTCACAACGACGAACTGGTAATTTCTTTTCTTTTAAATAAAGTTCAAGTTACACATGGTCTCGTGGATCCAGGTAGCTCAGCAAATATAATCAGATCGAGAGTTGTGGAGCAGCTCAGGCTACGCGACCAAATCATACCAGCATCTCGAGTCTTGAATGGCTTCAACATGGCAAGTGAAACGATGAAAGGGGAAATCATCCTCTCAGTAAACGTGGTCGGAACCATACAAGACACAAAGTTTCATGTCATCGAAGGTGACATGAGATATAATGCTTTGCTGGGAAGGTCATGGATCCACAGCAGGAGGGCAGTGCCATCATCCCTTCATCAAATGATGAAGTTCCCAACAAAAGATGGCATGAAAACGGTATATGGGGATCAGCATGCAGCTAAGGAGATGTTTTCAGTACATGACGTGACACCAGTATCGACGTTATCTCCATCAAAAAAGTTGAACGACAAGAACAAACAGGTAGCCAAATAGCAATCACAGCCTATGTCCTCGGGTGAGCCCGAGGAAGAGATGATCGAGGAACAGGTGACTGAGGATGAAAAAGAAGATTTTCTAACTCCTTGAGCTTTCGTCATCCCCGAGGAGTCCGATGCAACAAAATCAACAGTCTAGGAACTCGAACAGGTGGTATTGATCGAGCATCTGCCGGAACAAAAGGTATACCTAGGAACGGGGCTAACCCCCGAACTCAGGAAAAAGCTTATTCAATTCCTTATCGATAACATTGATTTCTTTGCTTGGTCCTACTAAGATACGACAGGGATCCCAGTGGAGATAACCACCCATCGACTAAGTGTCGATCCCAGATTTAAACTGGTAAAACAAAAGAAGAGGCCTCAGTCCGAGGGGGATCAAGATCAACCCCGAGAAAATCAAAGCCATCGAGGAAATCATCGTCATAAATAATGTGAAAGTTGTACAACGGTTAACCGGACGGATAGCTTCCCTAGGCCGATTTATCTCGAGATCATCGGATGGAGTCATCATTTCTTCTCCTTACTCAAGAAAAGGAACAACTTCGCATGGACTCTGGAGTGCCAACAAGCCTTAGAAGAATCAAAACAGAATCTCTCGATCCCACCCTTGCTTCATACTCCGAAGGACGATGAAAAACTCTACTTGTATTTAGCCGTGTCCGAGGTAACGATAAGTGGTGTGTTGGTTCGAGAAGAACAAGGTACACAATTTCCTGTTTATTATGTAAGTCGGACCCTAGGAGATGCCGAAACCAGGTACCCACATTTAGAAAAGTTAGCTCTTGCATTAGTAAGTGCATCTAGGAAATTAAAACCATATTTTCAATGTCATTATATATGTGTACTGACTACACACCTACTTTAAAATATCTTGCATAAGCCCGAATTATCGGGCCGATTGGCCAAATGGGCCATCGAGGTTGAGGGTATGATATCGAATATCAACCCCGAACGACTATCAAGTGTCAAATATAGGCACACTTCGTGGCCGATTTCAAGCATGCCCTCGTACTCGAGGTAGAAAAGGAACTCTTTCTAAAAACGGGTACATCATCGAGGGTATGGACCCCCTTCACAGACGGTGCCTCGAATGTGAAAGGGTCCGGGCTCGGTATAGTTTTAAAACCGCCTTCGGGAAGCATCATTAGGAAACTATCAAAACCTCCAAATTGACTAACAATGATGCCGAGTATGAGGCCATGATTTCAGGTCTCGAACTAGCCAAGGGCCTGGGAATAGAGGTCATTGAGGCCAAGTGTGACTCCCTTTGGTAGTAAACCAAGTGAACGGTAGCTTCGAGGTTCAAGAAGAGAGAATTCAAAGGTACTTAGACAAACTTCAAGTGACATTGCATCGCTTTAAGGAATGGACACTGGACCATGTATCTCGAGAACAGAATAGCGACGTCGATGCACTCACAAATTTGGGGTCATCGGTTGAAGAAGGCCATGCAGAAATAAATTCAACAAGTTTGACATGGTATTGGAGGAATAAGTACATCGAATACTTGAAACACGGGAAGCTCCCCTCGGACCCAAAAGAGTCAAGGGCCTTACGAGCCAAAGCAGCTCGATTCTCACTCGATGAAAATGGAACATTATATAGAAGAACCTTTGACGGACCATTGGCAGTATGTTTGGGACCGGGGGACACCGATTATGTATTACGAGAAATCCACGAAGACACTTATGGGAAACACTCTAGTGCTGGTTCTTTGGTTTGAAAGGTGATTAGAGCAGGGTATTATTGGGATAGCATGGAAAAACATACCAAGGAGTTCGTTCGAAGGTGTGATAAATGCCAAAGGTCCGGCTGAAAAATGTGCACCTCGGGGGAGAAAATCGAAGGCCCAGCATTCTCTATCTCGAGATAGTACCATCTCGAACACACTCAAGAAAGAGCAGGAATTTCTCAGGGGCACAAAGGTCAAGGAATAAATTTCAGGATAGATTCGTACGAATCCGTACTAAGTGGTTATACGGCAATACCAATAGGATTTTTTACTGTAAATAAAAATGTACCTTATTTGGGGTTTCCCCTCCTATATAAAGGGGACCCCGATCATTTGTAAGAATCATCTCACCACTGCAAAAAGAATATACTATCTTACTTTTCTCATTTGTTGCGCTTCGGAATTGTTCTTCAGCTTTAAAGCTCTTACTTTATTGTTCTTGATTTAATCATCTCTAACCCACCTTGAGGTCATCGAGAGCATCGAGCTCGAGGTCCCCGCTGCTCTAGTAACATTGGCTTGGTTCATCAGTCCTACTCATTTAAACTCTATATTACTTGTTTATTAATTATTATTGAACTAGATCACGTGTCTTTAAAACCACAAATAAAATTTAGTTGTTACTTGTATTTTTTGAGGTAAACAGTTTGGCGTCTACCGTGGGCTAAAGTAATAGTGATTATTTCAGTGCTAGTTTTTTGATAACACACGTTATTCTTCACACTTTTTCTTGTCAAAGATTCTTTGATTTCAGGCTAAAACATGTCGAACTCAGCAAACACACCAGTTCATGGTAATGATGGCCTCGGATTCCATGGGGAAAATAAAAATGCAACAGCTTCAGGAGCCGGTATGCCGCCGCTCAACCCTGGGGTAGTACCAGTTCCTAACTCTCGATGTTGGTTCACACATTTCTATAAACGTCGATTTGGGAACGGACGCCGGAGGAAGCGTGCGTGGAGAAGTTCAACCTAGTGGCCAAAGAATACAGGGTCGAGGAGATGGGGAAGCCAGTCTCCAAGTGATTTTTGAAATGTTTCAAGACAGCAGATAGCCATCGCTCAGTTGCAAAGCCAGCAAAGGACCCCAAGTGTGGTGGGACTAGAAACTACTCATCGTTTTGAACCAGACCCGGAAATATTTTGTCAAGTTTCTTAACATTTTCTACCAGACAACTTTGAAATTTTCAGGCAGTTTGTATGCTACTTCCAATTTGAGGTGTCATTTGTTTGTTGTTTATGTGCTAGAGCTCATTGTGATGATCATTGAATTTTCTTAAATAGGACAAATGGTGTTTTGTTTTGCCTTCTGTTTCCAAATTTTCTTTGTTGGTTAATCTTTTCATTTAGTTTTGTATCATAAGCTAATAACTATTACTTTGATATTACAACTTTCTTTATCATGTGCAGTGACTCTCTTTTCGGATGGAAACTACACCTTCTGCACCGGATGTGGAGATGATTATCAACATTCCTCCGACTATGCCAACGACATCTCAATATCAAGGTAAAGGCACTCTGCATCGACGCACTCCTCCTAAAAAGAAAAAAAGAACAACCCCTCTAGTACTTTCTAAATCTGGGAATACGGATAGAGAGACGTCTGAGATTTGGGATCATTTCTCCAAATTTATTGATAAAGGGGCTAAATGTAGGGAAAAATATAATTATTGTGCTAAAACCTTTGCGGCCAAAAGAATCAATAGGACTACTACGTTATAGACACACATAAATGTGAAATGTCACAAGTCCCCCTTTAGATTCGTTGATAAGAGGCAATCCACACTAAAACCTACCAATGAAGGCTGGCTAGCAGGTGGTTTGGTTTCTACTGAAAACAGGTGGTGTATAATGTGGATGAGATAAGGAGGGCCATTGCCGAATTTGTAATTATTGATGAGCAACCATTTAGAGTTGTTGAGGGAGAAGGATTTAAGAAATAATGGCTAAAGCTTATCCAAATTTTAAATTACCTTCTCGTGTAACTGTTGCTCGACATTGTTTGAAGATTTATCAAGAAGAGAAAGAAAAGCTTAAAGAGCTTATCAAGAACGATGTATGTCTTACTAGTGATACAGGGACATCACTCCAAAATTTCACTTATATGATTGTCACTGCACATTGGATTGATGATCAATGGAATATACAAAAGAAAATTCTAAACTTTCTCCAAACCCCAGATCACAAGGGTGAAAATATCGATAAGAGGATTAAGGAATGTTTATTAGGTTCGGGCACTGAGAACTTGTTTACACTGACCCTAGATAATACAACTGCTAATGATGCTGCCATTAAGCATTTGAAGGTGCTTATGGATGATTGGAAAGGGGAAATACTTGGAAATGAGTTTTTACATGTTAGGTGTAATACTCATATTTTGAACTTGATTTTAAAAGATGGGTTAGATGAATAAATTGATCCCATTTATCGTATAAGGAGTGCGGTGAAATATGTTAGGTATTATGCTTCAAGGTTTGCTTCTTTAAGTCATTTGTTAGAAAGTTAAGATAGATACTCATGGTCTTGTGAGTCTTGACGTTGAAACTAGATGGAACTCGACATATACAATGTTAGATAAAGCTTTGAAATTTGAAAAGACTTTTACAAAAATGTATTTGGAGGACCAGAAGTACCAAAAGTACTGTCGAGAAATAAGTACAATAAGAGGAAATCCATCAACAGATGATTGGAAGAATGTGAAAGCTTTTGTCAAGTTTCTTAACATTTTCTACTAGACAACTTTGAAATTTTCAGGCAGTTTGTATGCTACTTCCAACTCTTTCTTCCATGAATTATTTAATCATAGAAATGATATTATTAAGTATACTAAAAGTGATGATCTTATTTTTGTTGATATGGAAAAAAGGATGAAAAGTAATCTTAAGAAATATTGGGGTAAATTTGAGAGTATGAATATGCTACTAGTTGTTGATGTTGTGTTAAATCTCAGATACAAGATGAAGTATGTGAACTACATTCTTTCCATTGCATATGGTTATTTTTTGGGAAGAATAAAGTCTGAAGATGTGGCGAGTACTTTGACTCGCTTATATAATCACTACAATGATTCTTTCTCTGAGGATTCTAATGACAATATTGAAGGTGACATTGGTTAGACGAGTGAACCTGGTGATTTGTTGAAATATCATTGGGAAAAATATATGGAAGAGGAGGGAAATAGTGAAAGAAAATCCGATCTTGAGATATACTTGATGGATGATGTGGTGAAAATCAAGAATTTTAATATCTTGAGTTGGTGGAAAGTTCCATCTAGTAAATATCCAATTGTTTCAAAAATTGCTAGGGATGTTCTTTCTATTCCTTTTCTACTGTTGCATCTGAGTCGGCTTTTAGTACATGTGGTCGAATTCTTGATACTTATCGAAGTTCTTTATCACCAAAAACGGTAAAAGCTCTTATTTGTACTCAACAATGGATATGATCACCTTCTAAAGAATGCAAGTTTGAAGACATTTTGAAGGAAGTCCAGAAACTTGAGCAAACTGAAGAAGGTAATTTAATATCTTCAATTCTTAATCAAATATGGTTCTGTTTGTTTTATTTTATTTAGTACTCAAATTTTTTATTTTCTCTCAGAATATCCAGACTCACCTTTGAGGATTGATTAGCCAGTTATGTTCATGATGTTACTGCTCATGATGGAATAGAAACTTGTTTGTTATCAATAACTACTAGTTGCACGAAGTTTTTCAATTAACCAAGACTTCTTAAGTTTACTTGAGATAGTTGTGAATTGTAACAGTCTAGATAATCTTAGAGTATTACTCCATCAGCTCTAATGTAGTTTATAGTTTTACCATATTCTATTTTGTATCTAATACTATTAGTAGGGGTTGGAGTAAAGTAATAAATTTCTCTAGCAATTGTTTACTTGTTGAAGTTATTTTTTAGCAATTAACCTTGGATTTAAGTGTTGAAATTGGTGGCAAGCGGAGGCATATCAACTTGATGCCATGGGTTCATTCTGTCCAGTGATATGGATATGTTATTGTGTGTGTTAGCTAGTTTTAACAAGTATTCTGTTCAGTGGTATGGATGTATTTTTGTGTGTGCTAGCTCATTTCAATAAGGGAAAAGTACCGCTCGAATTGAGTAAATTTAAATACTTATGGGAGTTTTCTCTATATGCTAACTATGTTTAATCTCAATTATCTTTTGGCTTTTCTCTTGTGCCTCTTCATTTAAGTCATAGTGGTGCCCATTGAAGTTGATTTGAAATTTATTGAACCTGTTGACCATTCTAAAGTGTCGAAGAATCTTTGACACTGAACTACAAAAATCCAAGAAACCCGAAAACCCTAAGAAATCTGGAAAATCCGAGAAAATCGAAAGCTGAAAAACTCGAGTGTTATTGGTTTGCTTTGGTTTATAAATATAAAAACCTGACACCTTTGGTTTGGTTTGGTAAAGGGAAAAATATAACCAGCCCGGCCTATGAATACCCTTACTAACAAGTTCTCAATTGGACCAAAGAATGACCTACTGTGTGAAAAGTTTAGCAAGAATCTACATTCCACAAAGGGACTTTTTCGTATGTATACAAGATTTTAATCTTATTTATCTGGTTTTGTCTAAATATTTTTATTTACATAAAGTAACTAATTTTTTTTAAAAATATATACAAATTCGATCTAAATCTATGGTTTATCTTCAATTTATCTACAACTTAAATACAAACTTTTTTGTATAGGATTCGGTCAAAAACTACAATTTACATAAAATTTATATACAATTTGTCTACAATTATGTTAGTTGTGTATATTTTATACGCAGATTCTACACCCGGCATACAAAATATATACAATTTATTTATGTCTTCTTCTCGTTCGAGTTTCAAACTGAATTTCTAACCAAAACCATCTCAAATCTTCACCAAATTCTCTCAAAATTGAGATATAAACTCCAAAGGATACTCTATCATTTGCAATAACACCCCATCAACATATAAAAAATTGTAAAATTCAATTTTCGAATTTAAACTTCGAAACTTTTTAATGATGGACAATAAAGTATAAACTCTTAAGTAATCACATAAATTTGTTTATCAATGTCCTATTCTGAACAATTTATTTAATCATGCTTCTGTTTTTTTCCTTTTTATAAAATTTTGTATGATGTTTGCAGTAGCATCGCTTTTCCTATAAATTAATAGCATCCTCTTAATTTCCATCACCAAATTTGTCATTTTCTATGGGGTTTGATATTTCTTCTGTATCATGTCTACATCCATCCGTGGATGTTTTTCCAATAGAAGTTTTAAGATGCATTGTCAATGCAAATACATTATTTTCTATATAATTGATAAACTGTATAATGATTTGTAATTAAGTTAAAATTTCAATATTTAGTAAAAATCCCTTCCAAAAACTTATATTTGATTAAACAATAGGAATAGCCACAAATAGACAATATCTATCAATAATTAGCTATAACCAAAAATAGCCATAAAAATTATCAATAATATACAACATTCAAGAAGCCTAGGCAAAAATATTTTTGTTCAATTGGTATATTTGGAATTTTTTAAAAACATATACAAAATTTGAGAGAGATTGGAGGTGATTTGGACTAATTTAAAGTTAAAATTCGTTATATACAACATTAAAAATATAGGCAAAAAAGTTTTCTTCTCAATGAGTTTGATTGCAATTTGTTAAAAACACATCGACGAGGCAATATATAAATTTGAAGAAGATTGAAAGTAATTTAGACTAGTTTTGAATCAAAAGTCATAGTTGAGTTCGAGTTTAAAAATTTCTCTACAACATATGCATCTCACATATAAGTATACATGAATATATAGGGAATAGATATGGGATAAATGTTGTGCACAATTTGGTAAATACCGAATTACCGTTACCGAAATCGAAAATTTTGGTATTTGGTATTCGATATGTTATTTGGTTTAAGTTTTAAAAAAGAAATAGTATTAGGTATTGTATTTGGTATTTTAAAATAAAATACCGAAATACTGATACCGTACCGAAATATATAGTATATTATACAATACACATATTATTAATTATAATATAAATATAAAAAATCTAAAATCTTACTTTCCTTTATTCTCCAAGTTCATCAATTAACTCTAAGCAAGTAACAAGACAATTCTATTGATCAAATTTATTGCTTTGTGTATAGTTTTGTCTCTCTAGGTTGATATTTGCTGATTTTGGATATTTTTTTGGCAACAAATATTTTTAGTTTTATACTTTTGAGTACTTTAATTAAGAATAATATAACCTATGACTCTATGCACTAATTAATAGTCAAACCGAATAAACCGAAACCAAAAATAGAAAAATCGAATTATACCGAATTTAATTAGGAACGGTATTGGTATAGCATTTTAAGAAATCGAATACCGAGAATACCAAACCGAAATGTCTAAATATCGTACTGTACCTTATCGTATTGTACGGATCGACGAACACCCCTAATGGGATACACATATGATATATATGTGATACATAAGTGATTTACAGAAGAAGTAATACACATATTTTCTTCTACTTCAAATTTCAATTCAAACCACCTCAAGTCTCTACTAAATCGCCTCAAATTGAGATTCAAATTCCTTTAAACATACACAATTTATTTCAACATCCACTCAAAACAAATTTCAATTTTGAAGACCCGAATTTCAAAGCTTAAGCGGGCTTTAGTTACTTTCAATGGAGTTTTACCCACTTTTTAAATAACTTCAGTCCCTTTTCTCCTCCTCCTTCTCCTTTGTTTTATTCTTCTTCTTCTTCTTCTTCTTCTTCTTTTGCTGTTGTTGATGTTGGTGCTGCTATGGAACTTCAGTTCATGGGATGATTGACATAAATATGTTTATCAGATTATTTAAAAACGAATTATTCAACTCTAGAGCTGAATTCCAGTTACAAAACAAAAATTTCAGCTCTAGAGCTGAAGTTCGTCAGTTACAAAACATGAACTTCAACTCTAGAGTTGAAGTTCGCCAGTTACAAAAACAAAAACTTCAGCTCTAAAGATGTAGTTCGCCAGTTACAAAAACAAAAACTTCAGCTCTAAAGCTGAAGTTCGCCAGTTACAAAAATAAAAACTTCAGCAATTACAAACAAAAACTTCATCAAATAGAGAACAAAACTTCAACTTCTATGCTTAAGTTCATCAATTACAAACAAAAACTTCAGCTCTAGAGCTGAAGTTGCCAGTTACAAAACAAAAACTTCAGCTCTAGAGCTGAAGTTCGCCAGTTACAAAAACAAAAACTTCAGCTCTAACCAGTTACAAAAATAAAAATTTCAGCAATTACAAACAAAAATTTCATCAAATAGAGAACAAAACTTCAGTTACTATCAATTACAAATAAAAACTTCTGCACACTTGCTACTTCGGGCTCGTCTACTAGAATGCTGAAGTTTTGCGTGATTGCCTTTGCTACTTCAGCCCCGTATACTGAAGTTATGCGAAAAAGCGGGTACATTTACAAAAAATTTTGCAAAGCAAGCACAAATTAAAATGTCACAAAAAAAAAAACAGGTATAAACAAACGTAAATGCCCCAATTTTAACTAAGATTTTCATAGGTGGAGGTTTAATGTCATTGAAAGGTCTCCACCAAACAAAGATCTAGTTTAGATATACTCAAATTGTACAAAAAAGAAAGATCTATTTGAAGTCTTAATCTCCACTCACTTATTAACATGACTGCCATTCTGAATATAACTACGTTTTAGCATAATCATGTGCTCTTCAACCAAAAAATTTGGTAGAAAGGATATCATAGTAATTATCTATTTCTGAATTAAAAAATTTCCGAATTAACCTATATTGGTTTCATCCACTTGAATTTATGAATGAAAAGAATCCTATAATGTGATATAGTGCGTAAATAGTTACTGAAATATCGTATTACATTTAACTTCCTGAAGTTGTCGGATGAATTGGTATTTTCATCTTGTAACCAATGGAGCTAATTTTGTTAGTATTTGGCTAATATTAATAGTATTTAATGAATTTGTTAATTTTAATAGCATTTTAGCTCTGAAAGGCCTAAATTGGCAGTTTCCTTCTTATATTTTTCATTATTTCTTGTACTTGATGAATTCCTATTAGATGCCATGAATATCTAAATAGTTAAAAAAGACAGTAGAATCGAGTTGAACAAATTCTTATGTTGGAGATTAGTGCAACAAAATATATGGGAAATCGGAGCATGTCTCTAACGGTTATGAGGGGGCCAATTTTTAATTCGCAAATTTTCGGATTTATGGGTAACAATAGGTTTTTCCTCTAAAATTTGGATTTACTGCTACAAAAACACAAAAATATAGTTTATTTTGTGCAATGAAAATAAAAATAAGAGAGATATAATACGTATTTTTTTTTCTAGTAGACAGGATCTAAGTTGTATCAACTGGAGTAGCATTTAAGCACACCAACAAGCTACAATGCCGACGAAAGGTTCAACCCAGTCAGTCCACGAGCACACATGGGTGTCAAATGGGCGAGTTGAGCAGATTTTGGTCGGGCTAAAATAGGCTGAATCAATAAATGGGCAGTCATTGACCCACCAAAATTTAGATCATGGCTCACCCGCCCCTCTTACCAAGCGTTAGTTACTATGTGCAGTTTTTCTATATGAATTGTATAATAAGACTTTTCTCATCTATAATATATCAAACAAAAAATAATTGTTTCAAAAATATTTTTAAAAAGTTACTCATGGATCAATTTGGGTTAAAAATCAAACTTCAAATAAGTTGAGTCAAAATAAACGGGCGGGTCAATAACGAACCCAACTTTGGATGGATTGGGCGGGTCATTTAGGGTTGGGCCAAATTTTACAGCCTTATATCCAGCTAAACAAAGTTCAAGCAGCTTACATTCTCATTTTTTAACATAAGATACAATGCTATTTTTGTTTAGCTGATTATAAACCAAAAGCCAGGTATGTCTCTTCAACTATTATAAAAAAGGAAAGTTGAACATTCTCATTGCTCAAAGAACCAAAACTGCTATTAAAAGTATGCTTCATAAACCATACTAGCAACAATTTGCATTCTTTAAAGTGAAGATAAACAGTGACAGAGTAACAAAAGGCTTTTTGCAGATCAATAAATTAGTGACGTCAATAAAAGTTTTGTACAGACTAATTTGTAAGAGTATCTCCAGCAAACTTCAATACTACAACTACTACTACCATGCAATAATTGAGTATACATAAACGATACGAGCTACAACGATGATATCCGTCTCCAAAAGAAATGGAGAAACCCCTCGTCTTGCTTAAATCAATTATCCCTTTGTTCTCATAATAGTAATGCTGCCTTTTCCTCCTTCAGTAGGAATTGTGGTCTTTCCCACAACGGGCTTACCAGAGAAAGCCGACTTGGGGTATGCAACACAAGGATCTACACTATTTTGTGCTGTCTTTGCTTTTGGTGTACGTATCCGCTGGTTTATGTCTTTCAGAGTCACATCTCCGTGTACACCACACGGTTTAACAAAAGAAAACGGATACACAACAGAGGAGGCAACTTTTGGAGGAGCCCGCATATATGATTTCCTACCTGGTGAGGAGAACAAGTACACAAGTTTAGCTCATATATGATATGACACACCGCTCAGAGATTCTTCTATAGTGAAGAAATATTATGTGATGAAATATCATCCAAGAAGAACAAACCTTTGAAAACAACGTTTTTACGAGTCTGCACAGGACGCTCTTGAACCACATTAGATTCACATTCAGCTGGAGTGTTGCAAATCTCTGCAAAGAGAAACAGAAAGAAATCGAGATGATAAATTAGCACCTCGTGTCAGATTGATAAGGAAAATAAGCTACTAAATTCTAGACAAGACGTGTCATTAACCTGAAATATCAAGCTGAATATCAGAGGCTGCACTGTTTCCAAAAAAATAATTCATCAGATTTATGTGTTTTTTTCTTTCCAAAAAAAAACATAGAAGTTCTTAGGCAAAACTAATAACATACATATCCTCAGGGCTCAAATGCATTTGAGAATCGTTAAAACAACTAGCAACCCATCCTTCGGATGACTGATCCAGCCCCTCATTACCAGATGAAGACATGCCCTCTGATAGAAAATGAAATTAACATCTAAGAGCTCATACAAGAAATTAGTTGGTATCTGTTGAAGAACAGACGTAAAAGGGACCAACCTGAAAATCCCGAAACCCACTGTGACATTTCGGAGATAAATTCCTCAACAGAATTTTCGGTCTCCTAAAACATGGAACAAAACAAAGATCATTTAATCACTTAAAAAAAGTACTGTACATGATTAGGAATGACAAAGTTCCATATCAATTAACTTGTACAAGATTTTTTTATAAATCTTACTACAAGGGAAAAGTTAAATCGGGGGCATTTTAATTAAAAATCAAACACGATGTTGTGAATGAACCCGAAAAGGGTCGTGACCAGAACAGGTCAATGAGTTTAACACGAGAGATCAAGACAAGTAAGATATAAATTGGGGCAGCCCAAAGATGTGACAGTTTGAGGAATACATGCAAGCTGACCTGCGATTGCATAAAAGACGATGATAGTTCCTCACTGCAAAGTGGTGCATCTGATGCTTCTGATTCAAACTGTAGCATTCTGCGCCTTTTCACTTGTGAGGATGACTCATTGTATCTCTGGGATTCCTTGTCATTGTTTTCTGTAAGCACAAAAGTTAGATACAGAAAATATTACAATTGAAAACAAAGACATACTAAAAATGTCAGAAAGCAGTCAAACCACTCAACGTCATGATTTGGATGTAAAGGCTGTTAAAGTATCCTCTGGCCAGAAGTACTGTGTAAAAGGACTTCAAGTAAAGCGGCCCAAAATTCCTTACCCTTGTCATCTCTCAATTTCAGTTTTTCAACACCATAAACTTGCACCACTCTTGATTAAGGCATAAATAGGCCATAGTTTGCTCAGAGTTAGTACACGAAAGTGCTTTGTCACTTCATCCCGTGATAGTAATCTTTTTAGCGATCACAACCTAACAGACCAGTTCAAACAAAGACTAATCACGAAGCCACCACTTTATGCACTCCCAAAAATACATAAAACCAAGTCTAACATGGAACGAGCTATATGTAGATGGACGTTCATCCCGTAAGAAAGATTGAGTCAAACATCTAATATGACCTGGTTTTTAGATAGGCAAAATGTAGATTAATTGGTATGATTCTGGAGCTAAGAATACAGGTTAAGCAATTCAAATATTTCTAAATGAGAAGCAGAAAACGGTAAGTGAAAGAGGAGCTGCAAGTACTTTATGAGAGCAATAATGCAGTATCATCTTACCATAGCTGTTAACATGGTAAGTCAAATCACCACAGGACTTGACTGGAGTACTTTCATCATCAAACATAAAGGAAATGTCTTCTTCATCTTTGCTCAACAAGCATTCAGATATATCTATTCACAGAGCAAAACGCATTCATCATCAGCAAAAGTTGGACATAATATTATTCTTTACTAAACAGAAAGAAGACAAAAGAGGGAGCTTACCAATATCGGTCTCATCTCCGAGACCATAACTGTCACGCCATCTCCACATGTCACTGTATACAAGCAAACACAGAATCTATTCAGTCCATTTATTTTCTAGGAAAAACAAATTAGCATCTTAGTGTTAGAAAATACACAAGGGATATGCCACATTGTACTCAATGGTTTAATGAGAGAGCAAAAAAGGACCCAAAATGAATATCTACAAAATACACAAACCAGAGTCACTAGCAAATGGCCTTAACGAATTTGGGAAATAAAGCAGTAAACAAATTAGCAGTGCAGCATCAGATCTACTTATTTGTAGAGCAATCTAAACAAGTAAACCATTTCTAGAAACACAGTGAAAGCAACAACAAGGCATACAAACTACATTAGAAGTTAGGCACAGGTTCAGCATGATAGAAAAAACTTACAAAGAAAATGGAAATATGGCAGGACCAAAATCAATGTCCTATCACTCAAAGTGTATCCATATAATTAAAAAAAAAAAAAAAAAAAAAAAGCAAGAACAATACCTAAATCCCAAACAAATTGGGTAGGCTCTATGAATCATTACTGACCACGTTACTCCATTTAAATTTAAATTTTTTTTGAAAAAAATCCACGTTACTCCATTATTATTTTTTTATTGAAAAACAGATAGCAAAAATATAACTCCAATCTATTTCCCCAAACTGGTTCACTGTCAGTCCAAGATAAGCAAAACACATCTCCATTTCAGCATTTCAGTTATACAAAACCAAACCCCAACCAAAAAAGGGCAAACAAATCTGCTAATCAAGTATCGACAAAGCAACCAGGAAAAGAAAAACAGTCCAAGAACAATCCAACCCAAAAACAAAGAGAAAAACAGACCTTCCATTGTTGAAATTCATTTTCTTGTATATGGATGTAAGTTCAACTGATACTGAAAGAATTTGTAAGACAGAGAAAAGGGAAAAAGAAAAGAAAAAAAAAGAAAAGCAAAAGGGGACAGAAAATGAAAATCTAAAACCCCCAATATCTCTCTTTATATATAGTATTAGTACGTATAAACTTTAGACCATTAAGAATAGCCGTTGGAACAGATCAGAGTGTAATAATAATAAAAAGTGACTTGTTTTATTTATGCGCTAACACTAGCAATAAAAGCGGTAGCAGTTTGGACAGGACCATTAAAAAGAAAAAAATAAAAGGTTTTGACTACGTGTAAAGCAAACGGATGTTAGTGGATGGGGTTCGTACAGAAGGTTTGATGGGTCGGGTCGGGTCGGATTTTCACAGTCGAAATTTATATTTGCTACACCGTGTAAAGTATGACATGTCAGTTTCATAGGTTATCACTCACAATCTCTGAGTTACTGCGATGACTTTTCTGGGTCAAAGTATGGAATAGTGAGAATCTATAATTTAAAAGTTTAAATTATATTGAATCAAATATTTATTTATATAATATATTGAAAATAGTTTAATGGTAGCTTATGTTATAAATTTAAGTGATTATGATAATTTTGACTAATCTAATCACCAGCTAAGGTTGTAATAAAACTATGAACATTTTTTATATCGAGTCTAGATAACCATTAAAACAACTAACTAGGAGTTGTTGATTAACCAACTAACGTGAAAAGAGACCTCTCTCCCCTCTCGAACCAAACAACACTGAAATGGCCACATCCTCACTTCCGGCAAAGGATCCATCCTCCAAAATTCCACCGGAACCATCGCACCCCCTACTGAAGCCACTCAAATTGAGATGGAAGAGGACATTCCTCAGAAAAAATCTTTCAAAGAGATCTTACTGCAAAGGAATTTAATGTCCACCACTTCATCTGAGTTAACTCACCTCCTCCCTGTTCGAATTAAATGTGGGGAATATCCACATCCCTCTGTCAAAGGAAGATAAGATCAGGTTATTCATCCCCTGGAAATACTCCCTAATAGTGAAACTATTTGGGAGGGAAATTCCCCATCAGTTACTGTGAGCAAAGCTTTCACAACTTTGGAAACCCATTGAACCCCTAACACCAATCGATCTAGAATGAAATTTTTTCATCGTCAAATTCAACCTTGAAGCAAGCATGAACAAAGTTCTGATAGAGGGTCCTTAGTTTGTGACGGGCCATTTTATATCTATACGAAGGTGGGAACAAAAGTTTGTTCCAGCAGAATCCAAGTTGGTTATTACAGCAATTTGGATCAGACTCTCACAGCTCCCAACGACAGGGCAATCCTAGAGCAAGTGAGCAACAGAGTTGGCAAACTACTAAAAATAGAAACATGTACCTCCTCCACCATTAGGGGAGGTACGCTAGGATCTGTGTCCATGTTCCACTCGACATTCCTGTCACCACCTCTGTGACCATCAGCACTCATAATCAACACATCTTATATGAGGGGGAAGGGATTCTCTGCAATGGATGTGGAAGAATTGGCTATATCCTACGTTACTGCTCATTCATCCCCAAGACCAATGAAACCAACAACCCGGTTAACTCCACACCTACTACCCCAAACAATGGTACAGTCCCAAATGAAGACTCCATGAGGCGTACAGTCCCATTCACGTGGAATAAAAAAGCAATCCGCAAGGGAAATCACACACACCGGCCGGCCGGAGCAATATCGGAGCAACCCACGACCCAGGTAAAACGGTAGTGAAACCACTGTACGTTCCTCGACATGGTAGCCACCACCACTGAAGGCAGCATCCCTAAGGCCCACGAGTAACTGGACCTAGGTAACCACTTGGGCTATATGGGGAGGGTTACAAGGAACCAACAAGACTTGAGGCCAGCTTGGCCCAATTCTGATAAAAGTCGAGCCTTACGAGTGGGCCAAGTCAAATCAACTGCCACACCACAAGCCAAGCTAATTGGGCTAAACTGCCTAAGTCAGGCACAATCCCAAAAGATTCCACTTTAGGAAATATTTCCATCCCTAAAAATCCCAATACAATCTACAAATATGGGATTAAAGATTTCACCACCCCCCCCCCTCATTTGACTCTGGTCCCTTCAAATCGAGTGTTCTTACACATAAAGAGAGTATCTCTTTTTTGGAAAGGGATCATTTGTCAGTGCAACCCTATCCCAAAATGGGTCACACGTCCCTGAAAGGCCACTATACCGCGCCTGCGCATGCACCACACACAATCCACCCTCAACTCTTCCCTAATCTTGCCTCTTCCAATAGAGGTAATCAAGTGTCTATTACAAATCTAGTGCCCAATACTATCAATGAGGCAACACTCCTTGTCAATCACTCAAGATTAATTGCAGAAGGCAAATCGCCTTACATGAAACCCAAAGAAGAGATGGATTATAACAATACTTCTCCCTCTTCTATCTTTACTCAAAGCCACATCAACAGTCTCCTACACTCTAACTCTTTCGATGGAGAACAACAATCCCTCTTCTCAAGCACAAACCACAGCCTCGCTAACCATCTCCACCACCCAAATTTCACCGGAGCTCATGTCGAAATCATGGTTGGAAATGGAACTCTAAGGACACACCCAGAACCTATGAAATGATGGTAGGGTATGTCCCGATGAAAATAACCATCCAAAACCTTAGATACTTAGCTCGCTTGGTGACTCAACTCCTCTACTAAGGTTTGGCAAACTTTGGACACCAACTGTGGATGTTCACATTACTCCAAGCCCAGTACATGGGGAACCAACATGTCTCTGGAGAAAATCAACACGCTTATGGGCAATCTTTGCCAGACCATGCCTTTCTTCCCCCATATGAACCTGGAAACTCCAGTCCCATCTCCATCCTTCCAACTTTGGCAACCAATAGTCCAAGTTCCCCAACCAACACCCCAACCACTCTCACCAATCAATCTGCTGAGAAAGGGAACCACCATGGCATTGGACTATCTCGGGAGTCCTATGCGGACCTGGAGAACATGCTAGAAAAACTAGGGATGCCAAAGGCAAAGGACTTCCTCATGCAGGAACACTTGGAGATAGAATTCAAATAGTAGGAAGGAAAAATACTTATTGCTTTGTGCCCCAAAAATCTCATAAAAGCAAACTCGATCTCCGAGTGCCCTCATTTCCAAACTCATAAACTCAACAGTGGCATTGGTCCCTCTAATAATTATGTTTAAGCCAACCCCAATGAGCAGGGGGGAGGGAATCAAAAGGAAGGCTCCAACCTAAAACCCATGTTTACGAATTTCATAATATGGAATGCTAGAGGAGCCAATAGTGCTGAGTTCTGTAGGCACTATGCATCTATGGTGAAGATCAAACCCTGCCATGCTCATCTTACTAGAGACTAGAATGGCAGACCACAAGCATCTCACTACTGAGCTCAAGTATTCTCAATTCCAATCCCTTGTTGTAGGCCAGTCTGGTGGGATTGTGCTTATGTGGAAAGATGAGCTGGTTATGCTAGAGGAAGTGGCCACTACTCTACAGGGGGTGCATGTTATAGTTAAGGTATTCCCCTCCTCCTCTAAATGGCTTTTTTTTGCTATATATGCTAGTAATTGTGTTAACAATGAAAATAGTCTCTGGAACACTCTAGAGGACCTGACATCTATGTATAGGGGTAGTTGCCTTGTTGGGGGGACGTCAATGAACTCCTAAAAGCCAGGAATAAGTTTGGGGGTAATAACTTGAACACTAATAGAAGTAACAGATTCTGGAAATGCTTGAACAGTGTAAATTAGTTGATCTAGGATTCAAAGGTTCAAAATACACTTGGTCTAATAAAAGATACACCAACAGGAAAGATTTGATCTAGAAAGACTTGATAGATGCTTTGCCACTAATGATTGGATAGATGAGTTTCTTGATTCAACTGTTACCCATCTACCTAGGACCCACTTTGACCACTGTCCTCTTCTCTTAAGCTCAATCTACCACAGCCAGAATAGGGTCAATCAGCCTTTTAAGTTTGAGTCTACGTGGTGCAACCACCCTGATTTCCTTTCACTTGTGCAAGATAGCTTTACAACCAATATTGATATCCTGGGAGCTACTATTGTTTTTACTAATAGGGTGGCTAATTGGAATAAACATGTTTTTGGAAATATCTTACATAGATAAAGGTAGATCCTTGCTAGCCTAGCTGGCATCTAGAAGTATAATGCATATTCCTTTAGTAACTTCCTTCAGGACTTAGAAGCAAAGCTCCAATAGGATTTCTCTGTCATTCTTAAGAGTGAAGAGGCTTTTGGAAGCTTAAGTCCAGAATCAATTGGTTAAAAATGGTGATGCCAACACTAAATTCTTTCACATATCCACACTTAAAAGAAAGAGGAGGAACATGATCATGTCTTTAAAGGATGGGGTGGGGAACAGTATCCAGCATTCCCAAGACATGAAAGGCACAATCCTTAACTACTTCACTAAGATCTATGACATTGATAATCACTGCTCAAATTTGAATGAGAACCACATTACAGACAAAGCTAATGTCCTGACTACTAGGGATCAGAGCATCTTTGACTCTCCCATTATGCTCTATAAGATCAAGTGTGTCTTGTTCTCTTTCAAGGCCATGAAGGCACCTGGGCCTGATAGTCTTCACCTTTTTTTCTATCAGAAGTACTAACACATTCTGTCTGGTAGAGTCATCCAATACTGCCACATTGTCTTCTCCACTTATACAATCCCTCTTGAAATAAGCAAAATCAACCTTTGCCTCATTCCTAAGTGCCTAATTCTACCATGCTAAAAAACTTATGGCCAATAGGTTTGTGCAACACCATGTATATGTTGATCACCAAGATCATTATCAATAGAATCAAAACTTTGTTGCAGAATATCACTGGCCCAACTCAAGCCAACTTTTTAGCTAATAGAAGGGTTGTTGATAATTCCATTGGGGTACAATAGTACATTACCCATTTCCAAAATATGAAAGGAAAAAATGCCAATATGATCCTAAAAGTGGACTTAGAGAAGGACTTTGGCAGGTTGGAGTGGTCTTTCATCAGAGAATCCCTCATCTTCTTAAACTTTCCCACTAAATTAACCACCTTAATCATGCCTTGTCTTACTACAATCTCCATCTCCATTCTTGTCAATGGTACTCAGACTGAATACTTCAAGCCTAGTAGAGGCATTAGGTAGGGGGGTCCATCTACCCACTTGTTCATCATATGCATGGAAAGGCTTTCCAAAAATATGGACACTGTTGTAATTGATAAGGAACAGTTCCCTATCAGCATTAGCAGGGGAGGGCCTACGATCTCCCATATGTTCTTTGTTGAAGACCTCACTATGTTTTCCAGAGACAATAGGAGAAATTGTGAGACAATCTTATCCATCCTGGATAATTCCAATGATGCCTCTAGGCAGAAAATCAACTTTTAGAAATCTAAGGTGATCTTTTCTTCCAACTGCTAGGAGGAGTGTGCCACAACTTGTAGTACCATCCTAGGTATTAAGAGTGCCAGAGACTTTGGAAAATACCTAGGTTTCCCCATCTTCCATAGAAGGCCTAGAAATAGTGACTTCCAATTCATCCTGGATAATCTCAACAGTAGGATGGCAGGTAGGAAAACCAAGTTCCTGAACATGGCTGGACGCACCACTCTGGCCAAATCTTGCCTAAGTATTATTACCAACAATTTAATACAATACATCTAGTTTCCTTCCCACACTACCAACCAAATTGACAAAATCCAAAGAAACTTTATCTGGGGAACAACACCTGCTAAAAGGAAGCTCCACATAGTTAGTGGTCCACTGTCACCAAACCAAAGAACAGGGGAGGGATGGGCTTCCAACGGGCCTTTTTAAAGAACAAAACTTGCCATACCAGCCTAGCTTGGAGACTTTACAATAACACTAACTCCATCTGGGCTAGGGTACTTATGGGAAAGCACTGCAGTGGAGGAAGGAACAGAGCTAAGGCTAAAACTAGAACATGAAATGTGTTTATAAGGGCTGGAAGATATGCACTAAATGCACTAGATGGATGGTTCGCAAAGGGGATAGGGTTAGATTCCTTACTGATACATGGCTTCCTAAAATGCAACCACTAGATACAATCCTTAGATGTCCATGGCATCACAATGACATGAATACATAATAAATGCAGTGTACTCCAATGGGGTTTGGGATTTCACCTCCATTCCCTATCCAATCCCTCATGACACCAGTATCATAATCCAAAACACTTTCATTCCCACCTCTACCTCGGCTGAGGACAAGATCATCTGGAACCTTAACTCCAATGGATCGTTTAGTTCTAAATTTGCCTACTCTTTCATTGATGCACTCATGCACAATGACACTTCTCATGAAGACCACTACAATTGGATTTGAAAACTTAAGACCCGAAAAAAGATTAAGTATTTATATGGCTCATGCAACAAAACAAACTGCCTACTGGGAACCACTTATACCACATAGGCCTAAGAATTAATCCAAACTGCTATTTTAGTGATTAAGGAATAGAAGACATAAACCATATCTTCTTTGAATGTGAAAATGTTAAGGAGTTCTAGCAACTGCTGCACATGTGCAACCATAGGCAAAACCTTAGTGTAAATACTTTTTCTATGGCAAGTTGGGAATACACATGGTATAAGCTTCAAAATGTTGATTACAATGCTTGCATCAATTAGAAACAACTAATGCCCTTCTGCCTCTAGTCTAGCTCACCAGGAACTCTAATGTCTTTGGAAAAAAAAAGGAATCACATTAATGTGTACCAAACAATTGCTAAAGTTGTTGAATACCATCATATTACTGCCACACCTAGACCTGTTATAACCACTACCACTTTATACTTGAAGTGGCAACCACCAGATAGGGGCTTTTATAAGTTGAACACTGATGGGGCTACATGCCTTAACACATGAAAAGGGGGTATTGGGGGGTATTCAAAAACAACAGGGGTGACTGAGTTTTAGGCTTCATGAGGTGGCTCCCAAACACTGATAGTCTTAGGGCAGGGTTTCAAGGCCCTATGGATGGAGCTAAAAATATCTCTCGAAAAAGGCTCGTTCCCCCTTGTGATAGTCACTGACTCTGAAATGGTGCTGAAAATGTTGAAACATGGTAATTTGACTCACAATCCCATAATTTTTGAATGCAGGAATCTGATAGAGCAGTTGGGAACCCATCCATAGACCATAGATACAGGGAGCAGAACCAAGTGGGGATCTCCTCCCAAAGGAAGGAGCTAAGAAGGAAGTTTTTGACATGACCCTTTTTTTGGCAGTTCCTCCGGTGTTTGCAAATGATGCAGTGTGGGCACACAACTTAGGAACTCTATTTGAAAAGAAAACTAATATTTGTAATATTAACACAATGGTAGATGTTGATGACAATCCCCAGGGACCTCATCCTTCTCCTATAATGATGTAATTTTGTGAATGATTTTATATATATATATATGTTAATTAAAAAACTAACTAGGATGTATTTTCCAAATTTTCAAACTATATTTCGTTTTGAAATGACTCTTTTCAAATAGAGTTTCACAACAAATACATTAAAGAGAACAACAAATATATTGAAGAGTCATTTGTGGAAGCTCAAACCCACTCGTTAATTGTGCATGCACTTAGAGTGCTTAATATTGAGATTTAGTATAGAGGAGAATAAATGAGATAAATGCAAAATATAATGGACAATATTATATAAAACAAAACAGTAGAAACTTTTATACAGTTGGTGAATCACAAAACATGAAAGATTATAATTGATGCGTCAGGGCAACCACTACAAGATACGAACCAGATCAAAACTAAGAGATATATGTATCTACAACAACAAAAATGGGGAGAAAGCAATTCAAAAAGGATTCTAGTGATAAAAACTTATTTGCATCGAGTGTTTACACCAAATCAATAAATATATGACATATGTTTTAAAATTTATTCTTCAACAATTAGTCATGATTAAGCGATATGTATTTTTTATTTTAATTTATATATTATTGTGGATGACGTGTCTAACGGCTCAACCACACCGGAAGAATGACTTAGCTAGCATTTAAACATAGATAATTTAGTCTTGACAAAAAAAGAGTTTATGAAATTGTATTTAAAAATAGGTTTTGGAAGTTGAAGTTGTGTTTGGACATGCATTTTACTTGAAATAGATTAAATTTTTGTGAGTGGACGAAAAGATTTTCACCTAAAAACTGGTCCAAATCAGTTTTGGAACTTGAAAAAAATTTCAAAACCTGATCAAAATTCATGAACAAATAATATTTTTTTTTTAAAAAATCTATGTCCAAATGGAAGCTTAGAGTTTTGCGAAGTCACACACCTAGAATTTAGGGATTGGTTTTGGATATCTTGTGTCATGAATATTTTTAAAAAATGTATGAAGGACCAGAAGATGCATGTTTGTGTTAGAGGAGGAACATTGTCCATAATTGGTGTTGGATTAGCTGAGTCTAGCTTAGGTTCAATCTTTGATCACTACACCATTTGTTTCTGTAGGTCAAATCGCTTAAGAACTGATTTCACAATATCCAACTTACAATTAGTTTTATTTAAAAAGACAAATGATTTCAAATTTTATGATGATATTTTAATTAAAAAATTTCCAACTTTATCTAATTGAAATGTCAAATAAAATCATAAAAATATTTTTAAAATTTTAAAAATATATTTATTTATATATTTACAAAAGTAATAATAAAGTGGTAAAAGAAGGAAGATATGTTAATTAAGCAAGGATGTTTGGCAAATATTTTTGAAATATGATGTTTTTGTCCTGATAAAATAATTTCTTATTCTACTTCTGCTTCTGATTAGAACTAAATAAATTTTTGGTTCCTTCCTTCAACTAGGGCAATTTTGGAAGTACGACCTAGAATATATGGTTTGTGAAACAACATAAATCAATAAAATAAGTATTTTTTCTTCAAAAAATGTTGCTCTTAATAATATCTGAATAATAATATTGATTATTGTTTTTGATTAATGAAATATAGTCCGACATTTTAAATATCTTTCCCTGGAATAACCTTTCCAGAGGATCACTTCATAAGTTAATATTGACATGAAAAATATTTAATTTTAGTTTTAAAAAGGAAATACGTAGCTATAAGGTAGAGAAATAATTCTAATCTAATGAATCGGTAAACTAAGAGAATATCCACGATTTGATTTAATAACAAAATGAAGCATTAAGGGAACACAATTTAAGGAGGTGACGAGAATGTGGTAAATATAGGAAAATATCAACCACGGCGATTACCTAATATGCAGTCGGCATTCTCATTAGTGATATAATGCAGTATCTATAACATAAATACTTGGCAAAAATTTGAAATTAAAATTAAAGAAAACGATTCTCACTATATTTCTAAAACATAATAACTAATCTGATGGCTTAAATAATCTGCTTTTTTGGTCAGAGAGAGATTTTATGCGTCTCTTTTATATTTGCAGAGACTCTTTTATTCACTGGATTTTATTTTTTTAGAATTATTAATAATTGTTCACATAAAGGAAACTATGGCAGACTTAACGTGTAGCATTAACAAAATGGTAAAAGTGTAAATTTGTCCCTCAACTTTATAAGCTATTCAAATTTATCCTCCCTTAATAATTAGGGCCAAATTACTCTTACCATTACAAATATAAGGGAAACTAGCCCTTATTGAAAAATAAAGCATGCTCTCCAATATATAGGCCTTTTTTACAAGGTGAAATTGTCAATGTTTCCCTTAAGCTATGCAAATTGTCCAAATGTGCCCTCAACTTTGAAGAGTGGGTGACTGTTATGGTGGCAAAAACTCTATTTTCTTCAACAATATTTTCTACAATACTCAATCCTCAAATTAGCTCATATGGAACTCAAATTATGATCAAGTGAACCATCAAGTTGAATTTCCACTCTCGTTGAAACTCTATCGGCACAACTGTTGGGATTAAAAGATTGGTGAATGGGAAATGGAGGGAAGAAATTGAAGGGAAAGTGAGCTCCCTTTTGCTTTAGAAAGATCAAGTGTCCCTCATTGGTGGTGGAAAGAAAAGTGAACGTACTTATACTGATAAGCACTTCCTTGGTGTTTAATGGGTTGGAAAGAAAGTAAGCTTCAGGTTATCGTCATCGCTCGATCGGCTTCGGCTTCAGTCAAAGATTGATTGATTAATCTTTTTGGACAAAATTTATTTTAAATATTTAATTAATTAACGAACAATAAACTTGGAATAATCCAGGACCCACTACGCGACCCAGTTCGTTTCTTTCCCAGCTTATTCTAAATTTGTTTCCCGAAATATTTTAAAAGTGAATCACTCCTGCCTGTTCCAATATCCATGGTTGTTTCTGAAAGGTTGAAAATATTTTATGAAACTGTGCCAGAAAATAGCTACAAATATGCCTTGATCCAAGAATCTTTCCTTACGAAATTTTCTGATCTTCTTCTTCTTCTTCTTCTTCTTCTTCTTCTTCGGCACAAAAATTTCTTGTGTGTTTTACAACCTTCAAGTGGTTCGTTGTTTCACCGGCATTTTTGTTACCGATACTCTGGTGAATTAAATCGTTCTATTCTGGGAGGATAATATTCTAACTCCTCGGGTACTTGAGGGAAATAATTTCCTTAAGGACGCACTGTGCATTCAGTGGGCTTGATTTTATTATTTTTGTTTATGTTTTTCTTGTTACAGAAATATGATTGTTTCTTTATATTAAAACATTACAATTTGACTAACAATCCTAAGGAAATTACTAATATATTGTAATCTATAGTCTGCTTTAAAGATTAAAACCTTTCTGATTTTCTACTCTGTCTGAATTTTTTTATTTCTGATTTGAAGATATAAAAACTTTGTCGGAGTATCAAAATTCAGAAATAACTTGAAGAACATAAAAACATCATCGTTTTATTGTGAAACAATATATACAAAACTTCCGTTTTTGTTTATTAAACGTACTGTTTACTGTTCTTTTTTCTGCCGTTAGTTGAACTCTTTTGTTGTGGACGGTGAGAAATGAAAATTATTCTTCGACTGTTGCGGTAACGACAATAGCCTCGTCAAGCCAAATTGTTGTACCACCACTTGAAAAATCGAAAAACTTTTCTGGAGACAACTTCAAAGGATGGAAAAAGGGTATTCTTTTGGCTTACCACACTTGGTATGCAGAAGTTCACCAGTGAAGACCCTATGGTGCCTACCGCCAACATGCCAGACAATGAGAAGTTTATGATTGTTGAGTCGTGGAAATATGCAGACTTTTTTTGCAAAGGCTACATCCTAAGTGCTTTGGAGAATGACTTGTACAATGTCTACAGTGCTATGAATACTTCGAAAGAATTATGTTACACACTTGAGAAGAAGTACAAGACTGAAGATGCATGCTTAAAAAAATTTGTGGTTGCCAAGTTTCTAGACTATAAAATGAAAGACAGCAAAATTGTTGGAACCCAAGTTTAAGAGCTTCAACTTATTTTTCACGACCTTATTGTTGAAGGTATGGTAGTGAACGAAGCATTTTAAGTGGCTGCAATAACTGAAAAGTTTCCTCCTTCATGGAGAGATTTCAAAAACTATCTAAAGCACAAGCTCAAAGAAATGAAGTTGGAAGATCATGGGATTCGTCTCAAGATCGAGGAAGATAACAAAATAGCCGAGAAGAAGTCTCATGTAAACTCAACGATTATAGGAGCTAATATCATTGAGGAGACTGCTCCAAAAGGTAAGAAGATGAAGAGATCTTCTGGACATACTAAGGAGAAAAATAAGAAGAATTCAAGGGGAACTGCTACAATTGTGAAAAAGTTGGTCATAAAGCCCCTGATTGTCGTCTCCCGAAAAGGACAAGAAAAAGGGACATGCCAACATAGTAGAGAAAAATGATGACATTGATGATCTGTGTGCAATGCATTCTAAATGCAACTTAGTTGGAAATCTGAAGGAGTGGTGGATTGACTCTGGAGCCACTTGACATGTTTGTGTTGTCAAAGAAGAATTTGTGACTTACTCTAATGCTGGTCCCAAAAAAAATTCTTCCATGGGAAATACTGCAACAACCATGATTAAGGGTTATGGGAAGATATTCATGAAGATGACTTCCGACAAGGTGTTAACGCTCAACATCATTCTTCATGTTCCTGCTATTAGGAAAATTTTAGTTTCAACTTATTTACTTGTTAAGAATGGATTCAAATGTGTATTTGTATATGAAAAAGTTGTTGTAAGCAATAATGATATGTATGTTGGAAAGGGCTACCTCACATAAGGCCTTTTTCAAACTCAATGTAATGGTTGTTGACTGTATTAATAAAACTTCAGCTTCTTCTTATTTATTGGAGTAAAATTATTTATGGCATATTTGTTTAGGACATGTCAATTACTAAACCTTGTGGAAGTTAATTAATTTAGAAGTATTGCCTAAATTCGAGTGTAATAAATCAAAATGTCAAATATGTGTTAACTCTAAGTTTATAAAATATCCTTATAAGTCTGTTGAAAGGGATTTAAATTCGTTAGACTTAATTAATACTGACATCTGTAATATAAAGTCAACACCATCTCATGGTGGAAAAAAGTATTTTATAACTTTTATTGACAATTGTACTCGATATTGTTATGTTTATTTGATTAATAGTAAGGATGAAGCAATTGAAGAATTTAAGAAATACAAGAATGAAGTGGAGAATTAATTGAATAAAAAGATTAAATGATCAGAAGTGATAGGGGTGTAGAATACAAATCTCCGTTTGCAGAAATATGTTCGAAATATGGAATTTTTCATCAAACTATTACTCCCTACACACATCAATCCAATGGAATTGCGAAAAGGAAAAATCGGACAATAAAGGAAATGATGAATGTCTTATTGATAAAGTTCTGATTTACCGAAGAATTTGTAGGGGGAAGCTATCCTTATAGCTAACTGAATATTCAACAGAGTATCCCACAACAAAATGCAATCTATTCCATATGAAAAATAGAAAGGAAGAAAACGCAACTTTAAATATTTCAAAGTGTGGGGGTGTTTAGCTAAGGTACAAGTACCTTTACCCAAAAGGATAAAGATCGGACCAAAAACTATGGATTGTGTTTTAATTGGATATGCTACAAAGAGTAAAGCATTTCAGTTTTTGGTTCATAAATCTGATAATCCCGAAACTCATGTTAATACGGTAATTGAATCAGATAATGCTGAATTTTTTTAAAGCATTTATCTGTATAAAACTGATTGCGAGTCGTTAAGTGAAAGACCTAAAAGACAAAGATAATAACCAAAGTAAAATACTCCAAGTGAAGAGGATCCAAGGCATAGCAAACGTCAAAGAACATATGCTTCTTTTGGACCAGATTTTGTGACATTCTTGCTTGAAAATGAGCCTCAAACTTTCAAAGCAGTTATGTCATCTTCTGATTCAGCATTTTGGGAAGAGGTGGTCAATAGTGAGATTCAATTAATTTTGGATAACCATATATGGGAATTGGTTGATCTTCCTCTAGGAAATAAGCCTTTAGGTTCGAAATGGATCTTTAAACGAAAATGAAAGCCGATGGAACTATTGACAAATATAAGGCAAGATTTGTTGTCAAAGGTTATAAATAAAAGGAAGGCCTTGATTACTTTGACACTTACTCTCCAGTAACGAGGATAACATTTGTGACGACCCGGACGGTCTTCGTGAGAGTTGTAGCCCCGATCCCCTATTAACTGCTTTCCTCATATCTATTTCATCTATTGGGAGGTTTCGTTTTGGTTTTTGGAGTATTTTGGGAAACTTAGTCCCTAAACGGGAGCTTAAGCCTTAGGAATTAGACCGTAGTTGGAGTCGTGTGAATATAACTCCTGAATGGAGTTTCGTCGGTTCCGTTAGCTCCGTTAGGTGATTTTGGACTTAGGGACGTGTCCGGATTGTGTTTGGAGGTCTGTAACTCATTTAGGCTTGAAATGGCGAAAGTCAAAGTTTTGGAGATTTTGGCCGGCAGAGGAATTTTTTATATCGGGATCGGAGTTCAATTTTGAAAGTTTGGAATAGGTCCGTAGTGTTTAATGTGACTTGTATGCAAGATTTAGGGTCAATCGGATATGATTTGATAGGCTTCGGCATCGGTTGTCGAATTTGGAAATTTCCAAGCTCTTTAAATTTGAATCGGAGGATGATTCATGATTTTAGCGTTGTTTGAGATTGTTTGAGGGCTCTACTAAGTTCGTATGGTGTTTTAGGATTGGTTGGTATGTTTGGTTGAGGTCTTGGGGGCCTCCGTTGTGGGTTTTAGGGGAGAATTTCTAATTTCTTGCTTTAGATTTGATTTCAGTAGCTAGATTAGTTCCTTGTGGTTGTATTATGTTATGTAATTGATTTTGGATAGATGGGCCATTCAAAGACGGATTTTCGTGGAAAGAGCGTTGTTTCGTATTGATTTGAGCTTGATTCGAGGTAAGTGGTTTGCCTAACCTTGTGTGGGGGAATTTCCCATAGGATTTTTTGATAAATGAGCGTCGTGTACATGAGGTGACGAGTACATACTGTTGGTTGATTTCCCAATGCACACGCAAGTGTACGTGGTCGACAAGTAATATAGGA
>ML362448.1:880-19888 GCA_005239505.1 Nicotiana paniculata
TATGAAAGGGAGAGTTAATTAGAATGCAATACGAGTGGTGAATAGATCACAACCCTGGAATATTTGTCTCTACTGAATACATAATAATATTTTTGTCACTTGATAATTAGTTATTTCATAGAATCTTAGTATAAAATAGTTGCATACTTGATTTTATTTTGGCTTGATTAGATAACGATTAGAGTGATTTAGCAAGTACTTTACACAAGTCCTTGTGGGTACGATATCTGGACTTAAAATCCTATATTACTTGTCGACCACGTACACTTGCGTGTGCATTGTGAAATCAACCAACAACAATATAGTGACATCATAGTCTTTCAATAGCTCTAACCATCTCCACTTCCTCAAATTGAGATCCTTTTTCTTGAACAAATACTGAAGGCTGCGATGATCCATGAAAACCTCACACGGCACACCATAAAGATAGTGTCTCCAAATCTTCAACGTGTGCACAATGGCTGCCAATTCTAAGTCGTGGACAAGGTAATTCTTCTCATGAACCTTCAACTACGGAGACGCATACGCAATCACCCTGCCCTCCTGCATCAATATTGCTCTGAGCCCAACACGGGAGGAATCACAATATACCGTGAAAGATCCTGAGCCTGATGGCAATACCAACACTGGTGCTGAAGTCAAGGCTGTCTTGAGCTTCTGAATGCTCGCCTCACACTCGTCCGAAAATTTGAATGGGGCACCCTTCTGAGTCAATTTAGTCATTGGGGCTGCTATAGATGAAAACCCCTCCACAAACCGATGGTACTAACCCGCCAAACCCAAGAAGCTCCTGATCTCCGTGGCTGAAGTGGGTTTAGGCCAGTTCTTGACTGCCTCAATATTCTTAGGATCTACCTGAATACCCTCTGCTGATACAACATGACCCAAGAAATCAACTGAGTCTAACCAAAACTCGCACTTCGAAGATTTAGCATACAACTGACTGTCCCTCACGGCCTGGAGCGCTATCCGTAGGTGCTTCTCATGCTCCTCCCGGCTGCGGGAGTATATCAGGATGTCATTAATAAACACAATAACAAAGGAATCCAGATAAGGCTTGAACACCCGATTCATCAAGTCCATAAATGTTGCGGGGGGATTAGTCAAGCCAAAAGACATCACCAGAAATTCATAGTGCCCATCCTCGTCTAAAAGGTTGTCTTAGGGACATCGGGTGCCCTAATCTTCAACTGATGGTAGACCGATCTCAAATCGATATTTGAAAACACCTTGTTACCCTGAAGTTGATCAAACAAATCATCAATTCTCGGCAACGGATACTTATTCTTGATAGTGACTTTATTCAACTGTCGGTAATCAATCTCATCGATCCATATTTCTTATTCACGAACAATACCGGTGCACCCCAGGGCGAGACACTAGGTCTGATGAATCCCTTGTGTAGCAAATCTTGGAACTGTTCCTTCAATTCTTTCAACTCTAGTGGGGCCATCCGGTACAGAGGAATATAAATGGGATAAGTGCCCGGAGCCACATCAATGCAAAAATCAATATCCCTGTCAGGTGGCATCCCCAGAAGGTCCACGGGAAACACCTCGGGAAACTCACGAACAACAGGCATCGAGTCTATAGAAGAAACCTCAGCACTAGAATCACGAACATGGGCTAAATAGGCCAAACACCCCTTCTCGACAATGCGACGAGCCTTCATATAAGAAATAACCATGTTGGAGGAATGACCAGGAGTCCCTCTCAACTCTAACCTAGGCAACCAAGGAAAGTCTAATGTCACTATCTTGGCGTGGCAGTCCAAGATGGCATAATAAGGTGACAGTAAATCCATACCCAGTATGACATCAAAATCCACCATATCCAGGAGTAAAAGGTCTACACTGGTCTCAAGGTGTTACACCTTGTGTATTCGGTTTTTTATCATGCCGTAAAGGGGCTAATTCGATAGGAAGATAATTTCTATGAGATATTTAAATGATGTGATAGTTATACATTAATATTGGAAGTCATTCGAGTGGGGATTAAAAAGTCGACAAAGATCGCCGCAAGTTACGGGTTTTAAATTTTACTGAAATTTGGATAAAATATTGATGCGATTTTCTCTCAATAAACTAGTATTTATAGTGTGTTCTACCCACCTAATCAAATTTCTATGAGTCTAGTTTCCAACGCAACAAACTGTTTATTAATACGACTTCGGAGTAGAGAGATATTAACGTTTTCGTACAGGGGTGAACACTGCTACGGGAGCAGTGTGCTTAGTCGGTTTTAGTTAAAACAAAATTTTATTTAAGTCAATTTAAAACAGAACCCCTGTGTTTTATCCTCTTCAAAAAGAACCTAAAACTTGGGAATTCCTCAAGATGGAGAACACCATGGTAACTTCGGAATCGTGAATTCTTCGGTGTTTCACTTTTCATAGGAAAACTTCGTCTTGAAGTAATCTCGAATTTAAAGTAATTCTGCTCACATAAGCTATGATTTAACTTCCTCTTTGATCTTTGTAAACTTCTACCATAAAAATCCTAAGAGATATTTGAAACCTCTATAGAAATGTTCTTGATTTTTTTTTCGAAACCTCTCTTAATATGACTTGATTGTTGGGGTTGTTCTATGTGGTTTTATTGTGTTGTTTGGATATGTGAAAACATGGATGGAATCATGTCGATGAGGATATGTAGTAAAGTAAAATTTGGTAGTGTGTTGCGGGGAAATTTAACTATAAAAGAGTCTACAAATTTATGACCGCAAGTTGTTCGCGTAAATGTCTAAATGAAGAATTATATAAGATATGAGCTTTAATTTGATATTGAGTGGTTCGTATTATGTAGGAAAGCATTCCTAAGGCTTTCTAGGTCTCGGAAACCGTATATAAATCCATCGACAAGGTATGTAGGGCTTTCTCTATACTTTTCGGCATTACTAGAATTCGAACAAACGTTTATTGAATTGTTTTGTCGGATTCGGGTTATTTCACCTTCAACTCATAAAGATGCTTAGACCAGATCCTTTCTCATAGATTGCTTACTTCAAAGAATATCTATGAATTCTCCATTTTTCCTTGTTCCTTGCTTAAAAAGAACTAGAGCCTTTTTACTCGTTCTTCTTTCGACGTTCATATAAATCATGAATAATGTTCGCTGAAAAGTAACACTTACTTCAAAGGTACTCATAATACATAACTCTCATGTTCTTAGTACTTATTGGCTCATAGTTGAAAATTAAATACTTTAGCAACAACCATGATAGCCGGGGAATAATGATGATAGGCCACTTCGACTCTCCTTAGAATACGTCTTTTAAGGTTAGTTTCGCATTGCACTTATATATGTATGTATTTACTTTCATTACCGAGCCACACTATAGTCAGCCGGGTATGACACCTATTGTGTAACCACTGATCAGTTGGGATTACCGAGCTTCACGTGGCCTCGTACGATTCTACCGAGCCTTTATTATGGCCGGGTATGTTATAGATATTATAGCCCCACAAAGGGATTTATTATTATATAATATGATATATTATTAGTGATATTGAGTGACGATTCCACGAGCATACATTTATATTCATGTTGAATTTTAGTTTCCTATCGAGGCTAGTTTCAGAATTCAAGTTGTCTCTATATCTCTTCTCTTGTTAATTACATTTTTCATGTTACACTTGTCCCTACATATTCAGTACATATTTGTACTGACGCCTTTTTATGCGTTGTGTTCATGCCCACAGGTTCGGATAGACAGGGTGGCGTGCCTCCTCAGTAGGACCCCCGGGATCAGCATTGGGTGTCGTACTCCACTTCTTCGGAGTTGCTGATTTTGAGTCCATAAGTACTACTACAGGTATATATGTGTATTTTTGGGTACGTCGGGGGCCTTGTCCCGCCTGATGATATTTTCTTACACTCTTAGAGGCTTGCAGACTAGCGGTCATTGCATATATATTTTTTTGTATGGCCATATCGGCCTTCTGGATAGCTGTTATACTGTTGTTGCAGCCTTGTTGGCCTACGTTATATATATAAAAGTCGTGTTGGGATCTTCTGCCTGCAGGTTATTACATTGCAGATCATATCTCATGGTTGGTTCGCTCGGGCCTTCGGGCATTGGGTGCCGGTCACACCTCCCAAGATTGGGGTGTGACAAACTTGGTATCAGAGCAGGGTCAGTCCTAGGGAGTCTTCAAGCCGTGTCTAGTAGAGTCTTTTTTATGGTATTTTGTGCACCACACTTATAAACATGAGGCTATTGGGCATTTAGGATTATTACTTTCTTCTTGATCTAGATAGTGCAATAGAGCTTAATCATAAGTGTTCATTCCTAATTCTCTTTTTGTTTACCTTCTTAGTGACGCCTAATACTACGAGATGACAAGTGGATATGAAATTTATTCAAAGTTTGGATAAGGAGGCGGGAGAGGGCACAAGTCAGGTGCCACCTGCTAATGTAGATCAACATGAGCCACAAAATGAGGTTGATTCTCAGGCTTCCGGGGCAGCACCCCCACCACACCGGAAGGGCGTAGAGGAGCTAATGTACCTCCAGTCCCTCTCCTAGTTGTTCCTGATCAGGACCTAGACATGCGAAGTGTTGTACAATTGTTGACCCGAATAGTGGCCTCCCAGGCCCAACACCAAACCCTCGATATTGCTGATAGGTCCGTGAGTGCGAGAGTTCGTGAATTTATTAACTTGGATTCTCCAGTATTTACAAGGTTGATCCTAATGCTGACCCACAGGATTTTCTGGATCTTATGCAACGGACCTTACAAATTATACATTCCACAGATATTGAGTTAGTGGAGTTACTTCTTAAAGACTACGTGATATTGATGTGACATGGTATGAGACTTGGAAGCAGACTCGGGGGCCTAATGCGCCACCAGTGACATGGAAAGAGTTCTCTAAGTCAATTGAGCTTCGAAGACCCCGTCGAGATAGGTTTTTACACTTAGAACAGCGCAATATGAGCGTTCGGGAATATAGCATGCAGTTCAACTCTTTGGCTAGGTATGCTCCTACGATTTATGCTGATATGAGTGACCGGGTACACCAGCTTGTTAGTGATTTGGGGGAATACTTGATAAATGAGTGCACTACAACTTCTCTAAACCAAGGAATGGATATTTCCCATATTCAAGCATATGCACAGGGTCTAGAGGATCGCAAGAGGCAACAACGAGCCAATCGAGAGCATAATAGAGGCCATCATAAGAGGGCGTGTTCGCAGGTAACACAAGAGAGTTTCGAGGTGTATTTAGGCCATAGTTTTCTAGGCGTCCATCTTATCCGATAGCCAGTGTGCCATCACAATTTCAGGGACAGCGACGTGATCAGACCACTTATTCTGGTCCAGGTTAGAGTTCATGGATCTCAGGTCCACAGTTTAGAAGCGAGTTCAGTCAGATGAGGCCTCAGTTTCCCAAATGTGATCGATGTGGATGAAATCATTTTGGGCCATGTCTCCAGGGTTCTGATGCATGTTATGCATGTGGATAGCCATGTCATATTATGAGACATTATCCGATGATAGGCGGAGGAGGTATGGCTCAGCCGAAGGCATCTATAGGGTCTTCTTCTTCTTCGGTACGTCCTCCTAGGTAGAGTATCCAGACATCAGTTGGCAGGGGTAGAGGAAGATTTGGAGCTTCTGGTTCAGGAGGTCAGCAGAATCACATATATGATTTATCGGGTCGTCAGGATTTAGAGTCATCTCCGGACGTGGTTACAGGTATATTATCCATTTTTCTATTGATAGTATGCCTTGATAGATCCTGGTTCTACATTGTCGTATATCTCCCCCTTCGTTTCTAGTAAATGGGATAGAGAGCCTGAATTGTTGCATAAGTCATTTGAGGTATCTACGCCAATGGGTGAGTCTGTTGTAGTTAGACGGGTATATCAAAGTTGTGACGTGAAGATTCATGACCGCCATACGTTAGCTAATTTGCATCATCTAGAAATGGTTGATTTTGATATCATTATGGGTATGGATTGGCTGGCTTCTTGTTATGCCAATGTAGATTGCTGGACAAATATTGTTCTTTTTATTTTTCCAGGTGAGCCTATTATTGAATGGAAAGGTGATGCTGCAGCGCTTAAGGGGAAGTTTATTTCTTACCTTAAAGCTCGAAGGATGATTTTTAAGGGGTACATCTATCATTTGGTACGAGTGCATGATATGGAGGTGAAATCTCCAACCCTTCAATCGGTTCCCGTCGTGAATGAATTTCATGATGTATTTCCTGATGAACTTCCTGGTCTTCCTCCCGAAAGAGAAATCGACTTTGCTATTGATGTGCTTCCAGATACTCAACCAATATCTATTCCTCCATACAAAATGGCTCTTGATGATTTAAAAGAATTGAAACTCAGTTGAAGGATCTTCTGGATAAGGGCTTTATCAGGCCCAGTACTCCTCCCTGGGGTGCACCAGTGTTGTTTGTTCATAAGAAGGACGGTTCATTAAGAATGTGTATTGACTATCGTCAGCTCAACAAAGTGACTATCAAGAACAAGTTCCCCTTACCCAGAATTAATGATTTATTTGATCAGTTGCAAGGTGCCAAGTATTTCTCAAAGATTGACCTTCGATCCGGCTATCACCAGTTGCGAGTTAGGGAGAGATATATTCCGAACACGGCTTTCCGGAATAGATATAGCCATTATGAATTCCTTGTGATGTCTTTCGGTCTTACTAATTTGCCAGCAGCTTTTATGGATTTAAGGAATCGGGTTTTCAAGCCATTTCTAGATATCTTTGTAATTGTTTTCATTGATGATATTCTGATATATTCTCGATCAGAAGCAGAATATGAGGATAATTTATTTGTGGTGTTGCAGACACTGATCGGAAATTATATGTTAAATTCTCCAAATGTGAGTTCTGGTTGAATTCAGTGTCTTTCCTTGGGCATATCAATTCCGATGAAGGTATTAAGGTAGATGGTTAGAAAATCGAAGCAGTACAAAATTGGCCTAGACCCACAACTCCTACGGAAGTTCATAGTTTCTTGGGCTTAGCTGGTTATTATCGGAGAATTGTGGAGAATTTCTCTTCTATTTCTACTCCCATGAAAAAATTGACACACAAAGTCGTTAAGTTCCAATGGTCTGATGCCTATGAAAGAAGCTTTCATGAGTTGAATAAACGCTTAACATCAGCACATGTTCTAGCACTTCCTGAGGGATCTGAAGGTTATGTGGTATATTGTGATGTGTTTTAATACAGCATGGCAAAGTTATTGCATATGCTTCAAGGCAGTTGCGGAAGCACGAACACAATTATCTGGCTCATGATATTGAGTTAGCAGCCGTTATATTTGCCTTGAAAATATGGCGTCATTATATTTATGGTGTTCATGTGGATATCTATACAGATCACAAAAGTTTACAAAATATATTCAAGCAGAAAGAGTTGAACTTGAGACAAATGAGGTGGCTTGAATTGTCGAAGGACTATGATGTGGATATTTTGTACCATCCGGGCAAAGCGAGTGTGGTAGCTGATGTGTTGAGTTGCAAACCCATGAGCAACTTGAAGCATGTAGAAGCTGGGAAATTAGAAATGATTAAGGAGCTATATCGATTGGCTAACCTGAGTGTGCGGCTACATGATACAGGTGACCAGGGTGTAGTAGTCCAAAATATTACGCGGTCATCACTGGTAGCTGAGGTAGAAATGCGTCGATTTAAGGATCCGTAGTTAGTCAAGATTAAAGAGAGCATCCCTTTTTAGAAAAAGCAGTTGTTCGAGCAATCTGATGATGGAATTCTAAAATATAAGGGACAGTAGTGTGTACCTAATGTTGGGGAGCTTCGTAAGCAAATTATGACAGAGATGCACCAGTCTCGGTACTCAGTTCATCCTAGTTCAACCAAAAGTTATCATGATCTTCGTCAGCTATACTGGTGGAACGACATGAAGAAATATATAGCCACATTTGTGGCTCAGTGTCCCAACCGCCAGCAGGTTAAAGATGAACACCAGAAACCTGGAGGGCTACTTCAAAATATTGAGATTCTATCTTGGAAATGGGAATCGATTAACATAGATTTCATTACAGGATTTCCCAATTCTCGCCGGAAGTTCGATTCTATTTGGGTCACTGTGGATAGGCTGACAAAATCAGCTCACTTTCTCCCAGTTAGGAACATCTATTCAGTTGAATACTATGCGAGATTGTATATCAAGGAAATAGTTCGGGTACATGGAGTTCCACTTTCTATTTTATCTGACAGAGGTGCCCAATTTACAGCTAATTGCTGAAGGTCTTTTCAAGAAGGTTTGGGTACTCTTGTTAACCTTAGTACAGCATTTCATCTGCAGACATACGGACAAGTCGAACGCACTATTCAAACACTCGAAGATATGTTGCAAGATTGTATCTTAGACTTCAAGGGAAGTTGGGAAGATCATTTACCGCTTATTGAGTTTGCCTACAACAACAGTTATCACGCCGGTATTCAGATGGCACCATATGAGGCACTATATGGGAGTAAATGCAAATCTCCTATTGGCTAGTTTGATGTTGGCAAGACAAAGTTGCTAGGACCCGAATTGGTACAGCAAGACGTAGAAAAGGTAAAGTTGATCCAGGAAAGGTTGCATACAGCTCAAAGTCGATAGAAATCATATTCAGATAACCGACGTCGAGACTTGGAATTTGTTGTAGGAGATTGGGTATTCTTGAAAGTGTCTCCTATGAAGGGTGTAATGAGATTTGGCAAGAAGGGAAAACTCAGCCATAGATATGTCGGGCCATATCAGATTGTTCAGAGAATTGGGCGGGTAGCCTACAAACTTAACTTGCCACCGGAATTAGACGCAATCCATCCGGTATTTCACGTTTCCATTCTTAGCAAATTCTTAGGTGATCCTTCTTGCATCAGCCCTATTGAGGATATTCAAGTTACCGAAGACTTTTCATATGAAGAAATACCTGTTGCCATTCTTGACCGTCAAATTTGTAAGCTACGGACTAAAGAGGTAGCCTCAGTAAATGTACTTTGGAGGAACAATAATGTAGAGGAAATGACATGGGAGGCCGAGGAGGACATGAAGTCCAATACCCTCATTTATTTGAGTCTTCAGGTTTATACCAAGACTTGTGTGATACAATCCTTTTAGTACCATTTTATCTATCGACCTTAATCCATACATACTTTGTAGGTGATATTCTTGAGACAAATATGGCATGTGTTGCACAGATATCAACCAGTGACAGTTGAGGTAATTAAGTTATGGCTAACCTTTTTATTATCATTATTGCATAAGTAAACGGTCGTGTGGGGTCAAGTTGATGTTATTATGATGATGTGTAGCCCTGTGTGGACTTGGATATATATGTTTGGGCTGATGACAGGTTTTGGATAGTCCAGTTTAAAGGGGAAACTCTGGCGAAAATTTTAAAAAAAATTTCAGAAGTTAGGTTAACCGCTAACATTCGAGGACGAATGTTCTTAAGGAGAGGAGAATGTTACACCTTGTGTATTCGGTGTTATCATGCCGTAAAGGGGATAATTCAAAAGGAAGATAATTTCTATGAGATATGTAAATGATGCGGTAGTTATACGTTAATATTGAAAGTCATTCGAGTGGTGATTTAAAGTCGACAAAGATCGCCGCAAGTTACGGGTTTTAAATTTTACTGAAATTTGGATAAAATATTGATGCGATTTTCTCTCAATATACTAGTATTTATAGTGTGTTCTACCCACCGAATCAAAGTTCTATGAGTCTAGTTTCCAACGCGACAAACCGTTCATTAATACGACTTCAGAGTAGAGAGATATTAACGTTTTCGTACAGGGGTGAACACGGCTACGGGAGCAGTGTGCTTAGTCGGTTTTAGTTTAAAAAAAATTTTATTTAAGTCAATTTAAAACATAACCCCTGCGTTTTATCCTCTTCAAAATAGAATCTAAAACTTGGGAATTCCTCAAGATGGAGAACACCATGGTAACTTCGGAATCGTGAATTCTTCGGTGTTTCACTTTTCGTAGGAAGACTTCGTCTTGAAGTAATCTCGAATTTAAAGTAATTCTGGTCACATAAGGTATGATTTAACTTCCTATTTGATCTTTGTAAACTTCTACCATAAAAATTCCTAAGAGATATTTGAAACCTCTATAGAAATGTTCTTGATTTTTTTTAGAAACCTCTCTTAATATGACTTGATTGTTGGGGCTGTTCTATATGGTTTTATTATGTTGTTTGGATATGTGAAGACATGGATGGAATCATGTCGATGAGGAGATGTAGTAAAGTAAAATTTGGTAGTGTGTTGCGGGGAAATTTAACTACAAAAGAGTCTACAAATTTATGACCGCAAGTTGTTCGCTTAAATGTCTAAATGAAGAATTATATAAGATATGAGCTTGAATATTATATTGAATGGTTCGTATTATGTAGGAAATCATTCCTAAGGCTTTCGAGGTCTCGAAAATCGTATATAACTCCATCGACAAGGTATGCAGGGCTTTCGCTATGCTTTTCGGCATGACTAGAATTCAAACAAATGTTTATTGAATTGTTTCGCCGGATTCGGGTTATTTCACCTTCAACTCATAAAGATGCTTAGACCTTATCCTTTCTCATAGATTGCTTACTTCAAAGAATATCTATGAATTCTCGTTTTTCCCTTGTTCCTTGCTTAAAAAGAACTAGAGCCTTTTTACTCGTTCTTCTTTCGACGTTCATATAAATCATGAATAATGTTCGCTGAAAAGTAACACTTACTTCAAAGTTACTCATAATACATAAATCTCATGTTCTTAGTACTTGTTGGCTCGTAGTTGAAAATTAAATACTTTAGCGACAACCATGATAGTCGGGGAATAATGATGATAGGCCACTTCGAATCTTCTTAGAATACGGGTTTTAAGGTTAGTTTCACATTGCACTTATATATGTATGTATTTACTTTCATTACCGAGCCACACTATAGTCAGTCGGGTATGAAACCTATATTGTAACCACTGATCAGTTGGGATTACCGAGCTTCATGTGGCCGGGTACGATTCTACCAAACCTTTATTATGGTCGGGTATGTTATAGATATTATAGCCCCCCAAAGGGATTTATTATTATATAATGTGATATATTATAAGTAGTGATAGTGAGCGACGATTACACTCGCATACATTTATATTCATGTTGAATTTTAGTTTCTTATCGAGGCTAGTTTCAGAATTCAGGTTGTCTCTATATCTCTTCTCTTGTTAATTACATTTTTCATGTTACACTTGTCGCCCTACATATTCAGTACATATTTAGTACTGACGCCTTTTTATGCGCTGTGTTCATGCCCACAGGTTCGGATAGACAGGGCGGCGTGCCTCCTCAGTAGGACCTCCGGGATCAGCATTGGGTGTCGTACTCCACTTCTTCGGAGTTGCTAATTTTGAGTCCATAGGTACTACGACATGTGTATATGTGTAGTTTTGGGTATGTCCGAGGCTTTGTCCTGGCCTGTTGAGATTGTCTTACACTCTTAGAGGCTTGCAGACTAGCGATCATTGCATATATGTTTTTTTTGTATGGCCCAATTGGCCTTCTAGATAGTTGTTATACTGTTGTTGCAGCTTTGTTGGCCTAGGTTTTATATATATATATATATATATATATATATATATATATATATATATATATATATATATGTCGTGTTGGTCTCTTCTGCCTACAGGTTATTACATTGCAGCTCATATCTCATGGTTGGTTCGTTCGAGCCTTCGGGCATCGGGTGCCGGTCACACCTCCCAAGATTGGGGTGTGACACAAGGCCCCCAATAACAACCACACACGAGCGATATACACGATCTACGACAATAGCATCCCCACGGGCGTGGACACATATACAGGGACGCTCAAAGAATCACGGGGCACAACCAAATACGAAGCAAAATAAGATGGCATGTAAGAGTTAGTAGACCTCGGATCAAACAGAACTGAGGCATCTCTATTGCAAATTGAAACAATACCTGTGATAACAACATCGGAGGACTCTACCTCGGGTCTGGCTGGAAATGCATAACATTGGGGCTAGGGCCCACCACCCTGAACCATGTCTCTGGGACGCCCTCTGACAGGTGGACCTCCACCTCTAGCGGGCTGACCTCCACATCTAACAATCTGGCCCCTACCTCTGGCTACCTGACCCCTACCCCTGGCTGGCTAGGCAGGTGGCGCGGCAACTGGTACCGGAACCATGGCACGAGAACCCTAGTACTGAGAACTACTCGACGCACGAGGGAAATATCTAGAAATGTGCCTCAGGTCATCACAGGTATAACATGACTTCGGCTGTTGAGACTGCTGGCCGGCAAACTGACCCTATCAACCTGAATAACCATCCTGAATACTCTAAAGAGAAGGTCACTAATAGGAGCTGGCTAATCAGAATAAGGCATGTAAGAGCCACGACAACCTGGGGCACCATAGGATGCCTGAAGTGCTGAATGAAATGGCCTGGGAGGATGGCCTCTGCTATAAGTACCCCCGCCTCCAGATGAGGCACCACTAAATCACCGGAATGGCGAGGCCTCTTGTCTGACCCCTGACCTCCAGATCCAAGAATCATCTTAACTCTCCTGGCCACATTGGCTGCATCCTGAAAGGAAATCTCGCTTCCTGTCTCCTTATCCATCTGCAACCTGATAGGCTGAGCAAGACCCTTAATAAATCTCCTAACCCTCTCTCTCTGTGTGGGTAGAAAAAGAGTAGCGTGATGGGCCAAATCCACAAAGCGAGTCTCTTACTGGGTAACAGTCATGTTGCCCTGCTGAAGATGCTCGAACTGGCGGTGGCGCTCCTCTCTAGTGGTGATAGGGAGAAACTTCTCCAAAAAGAGGTGTGAGAACTGATCCCAAGTAAGAGCAGGCGACCCAGCTGTTCTAGTCAATAGATAATCCCTCCATCATTTCTTGGCAGAACCAGTCATCTGAAAAGCAGCGAAGTCGACCCCATTGGTCTCCAAAATACCCATGTTCAAAAGAACCTCATCACATCTATCAAGGTACTCCTGGCGGTCCTATGAAGTGGCACCGCTGAAATGAATAGGGAAAATCTTGATAAACCTGTCCAATCTCCACAAAGCATCAGAGTACATAGCTTCCCCATCAACGAGCGATGCTACAGCAACTGGATGGGCTACTGCGATTTGAAGTTGAGGAGTAATCTACTCCGAAGTGTGGGTAGTAGGAGTCTGGACTCCTCCTCCAGCCTGATATACGGCTGCTGCCCCGGGGAATGCGCCATTCGGGGCTACACTCTCCATAAGGCCCACTAGTCGGACCAAGGCATCCTGAAGCATCGGGGTAGCAATAAACCCCTCTGGGACCTGTGTTGGTCCCGCCAGAACGGTCTGGATTGGAGCCTCTCCACCGAGCTCCATCTGAGGCCCTGCAGGTGGAGCTGCTGCCTGAGCACTAGGCTGAGTCCTGCCCCTGCCTCGGACTCTGGCATGGCCTCGGCCTCTGCCCCTCGTGGGAGCTGCTACTGGAGGATCTAGTTGCTGGTCCGCAGAAGAAGAGGTACGTGTTCTCTCCATCTGCGAGAGAATAAAAATAGAAGAGTTCAATCAGTATTGAGATAACAAGAATCGCACGACAGAGTTAAAATAAAGGGAACTTGTTCCTAACTTTATAGCCTCTGGAAGATAAGTACAGACGTCTCTGTACCGATCCCTCAGACTCTATTAAGATTGTCCGTGAATTGTGAGACCTAGGTAACCTAGTGCTCTAATACCAACGTGTCACGATCTGAATTCCCACCGTCGGGATAGTGATGCCGCCTAACGCCTAGGAAAGACAACATTAGAGGGTTACGACATTAAAATAATTTAAATCATATACGAAGTTCTACTACCATTCAACACATGATGCCAAAATAACAAGTGAAATGGTATAAGGTACTGCGAAAATAATACTAATGTCTACTACCCACGGTTTGGAGTCACAATTCACGAACTACTAAGAATTTACTACAAGTATTTGGCTGAAAGAAAATGTATAATTGTTTGTGAAAACAGCAAATAAACAATAAGGAAGAGACTCCAGGAATCTGCGGACGTCGACACATTTACCTCGTGTCTCTTGCGCAAGTGTCAGCTACTACTCAAAATCCGCTCGTACCTAAACTTGGATCTGCAAAAAAAGTGCAGAGTGCAGTATCAATACAACCGACCTCATGTACTGGTAAGTGTCGAGCCTAACTTCGGCAAAGTAGTGACGAGGCTAGGACAGGACACCACGTAAAATCTAGACAGTGTAATCATGCCATTTGAAATAACAACAAATGAAGAAATAAAACAACAAATAATGGGAAGGGGACATGCAGTGGGGGACTTTAATATAAGGACTGATAAAAATGACAAGACAGAAATAAACAGTGATCAACGAACAAACTAAGCAACTAAAATAGAAAGGAAATCTGTACGACATCACCCTTCGTGATTTTACTCTCAACCTCACCAAATAATAAATAAGAATGCACGACATCACCCTTCGTGCTTTTACTCTCATCCTCACTAGACAATAAATAAGAATGCACGGCATCACCCTTAGTGCTTTTACTCTCAACCTCACAATATAAATAAATTATGCACGGCATCACCCTTCGTGCTTTACACTCTTCCTCACAATATATATAAATCGTGCACGGCATCATCCTTCGTGATTTACGCTCTTCCTCACAATATAAATAAATTATGCACAGCATCACCCTTCGTGTTTTTCACTCTTCCTCACAATATAAATAAATCAATAACATCGGATAGAGAGAAATTTCAAAAAAGGATCAACATTTCATGAATGATTAGTTTCACACTTTAACATCTCAACCTTGAATCAATATTTACAAATTCATCAACCTCGGTGGAACCGGACATAATTCTCTCAATATTTCAATAACAACAATAAGCAGGGATAATAGGTTTTAAGACTACAAGAATTTCAAGAATGGAATTTCACTCGCATGTTATGACTCGACCACAACGTATAGGTGCTCGTCACCTCACCTATACATTGTATTCAACAACAAAACACTTAGCAAATAATCACACAACACCTACTCCCTCAAGCTAAGGTTAGACACAACACTTACCTCGATTTTGCAGGCCACTCACTGCTCAGTACAACTTTCCCTTTAGAATTCACCTCCAACACACTCGTATCTAATCATAATTAGTTTAATATCATCAATTATTGCTAAAGTAATCAACTTTAATGCATAATTATAGTTTTCTTAAGTTTTCCCAACAAAAGACAAAATCCGACCCCAGACCCGCTTGGTCCAAACTCTAGGTTCAGACCAAAATCTGTTTACCCATTCTCCACCGAGCCCGGATATACAATTCGTTTTGAAATCCGACCTCGATTCGAGTTCTAAATCCCCAAATTTCGAAATTCCTAAGTTCTATCCAAAAATCACTAGTTCCACCATGAAAATCCTAAATTCTAGGTTGAAATCTTGTTAAAATATGTAAGAGATTGAAAGAAAATAGTAAGTAATCACATACCTATGATTTGGGAAAGATTTGGTCTTTGGAAAATCACCTCTTGAGGTTTAGGGTTCGAAAAAGTGAAGAATGAATGAAAAATCCCGTCTAAGTCCAAAGTTATCAGCTGTAGATGTTGCATGTGAGATCTGAGCTTTGCATTTGCGAAGCTCGCAAATGCGAGAAAGGTATCGCAAATGCGAACCCTTCGCATTTCTGCTGCCTCCGCAAATGCAAAGAATATGTCGCATTTGCGACAGTTGCCCCCATCGCAATTTCGGACAGAAGTTCGCATTTGCGAACACAACCTTCCCCAGACCCTCTTCGCAATTGCGAAGAAAATCTTGCAATTTCGAGAACATGATGGCACAGGCTTTCTTCGTAATTGCAATAAGGACCTCGCAATTGCCAAGCCTACTAAGTTCGAATTTGTAAAGCATGGTCTCCCAATTGCGAGATCAGAGGCCTGCTACATACACCAGTTACACCAGAAATTTTCTAAGTTCTAAAATCACTCCGTAGCCTATTCGAAACTCACCCGAGCCCTCGGGGTTCCAAACCAAACATGCGCGCAAGTCTAAAAATATCATGCGGACTTGCTCGTGTGATCAAATCACCAAACTAACACCTAAAACTACGAATTTAGCACCAAAACTCATGAATTTCTCAAGAACAATTCAAAATTACTATCTTCTAAACCGGACGTCCGAATCACGTCAAATCAACTCTGATTTTTACCAAATTTCACAAACATGACCTAAACATTGTAATAGACATGTACTGGGCTCCGGAACCAAAATATGGGCCTGATACCAACGATGTCAAACATAATTAAATTTCTTTATTTCCTTTGAATTTCAATCCTACAAATTTTTCATCAAAAATTCATTTCTCGGCTAGGGACCTCGGAATTTCGATTCCCATACGCCTAAGTCCCATATTTTACTACAGACCTTTCGGGACCATCGGAACACGGGTCCGAGTCTGTTTAGTCAAAACATTAACCAAAGTAAACTAAAAATCATTTTTAAATCCCAAAAATTATTATTTCATATATTTTCACATAAAGGCTTTCTGGATTCATGCCCGGACTACACACACAATTCGAGGTGAATGAAAATAAGACTTGTAAGGATAATGAGCTTGGAATAGAGTCTTAATTCACAATATGACCCTTTGGGTCATCACAATCTCCACCTATAAAACAAATGTTCTTCCTCGAACGGACATAGAAAAATACCTGAACTGGCGAACAAGTGGGAATATCTACTCCGCATGTCCGACTCGGACTCCCAAGTAGCTGCCTCAACAGGCTGACCTCTCTATTGCACTCGAATTGAAGGGTAACTCTTTGACCTCAATTGATGAACCTGCCGGTCTAGAATGGCTACCGGCTCCTCCTCATAAGTCAAATTCTTGTCCAATTGGACAGAGCTGAAATCTAACACGTGGGACGGGTCACCGTGATATTTCCGGAGCATAGACACATGAAATACCGGATAAACTGAGGATAAACCTGGAGGCAATGCAAGTCCATAAGCTATCTCCCCCACTCTATCGAGAATCTCAAATGGTCTGTTATAGCTAGGGCTCAACTTGCCCTTCTTCCCAAATCTCATAACACCCTTCATGGGCGATACCCGAAGTAATACCCTCTCTCCGATCATGAATGTTACATCACGAACTTTACGGTCCGCATAACTCTTTTGCCTGGACTGAGCTGTACGAAGTCGATCCTGTATAATCTTGACCTTGTCCAAGGCCTCCTAAACTAAGTTCGTACCCAAAACCCGAGCCTCCCCTGGCTCAAACCATCCAACTGGAAACCTACATTGTCTACCATACAATGCCTCATAGGGAGCCAACTGAATTCTCGACTGGTAGTTGTTTTTGTAGGCAAACTCTGCTAACGGCAAGAACTGATCCCAAGGACCTCCAAAGTCAATAAAACAGGCGCGGATCATGTCCTCCAAGATCTAAATAGTACGCTCGGACTGACCGCCTGTCTGAGAATGGAATGTTGTGCTCAACTCAGCCCGCGTACCTAAGTCATGCTATACTGCCCTCCAAAAGTGCGTGGTAAACTGCGTACCTCGATCACAAATGATAGATATGGGCACACTGTGAAGGTGAACGATCTCCCGAATATAGACCTCTGCCAACCGCTCCGAAGAATAAGTACTTGCCACCGGAATGAAGTGTGCTGATTTCGTCAGCCTATCCACAATAACCCAAACGGCGTCGAACTTCCTCTGAATCTGTGCAAATCCAACCACAAAGTCCATAGTGATACGCTACCACTTCCACTAAGGATCCATCTGATGAAGCAAACCACCGGGTCTCTAGTGCTCATACTTCACCTGTTGACAACTCAATCATCGAGCCACATAAGCAACAATATCTTTCTTCATCCTTCGCCACCACTAATGTTGTCGTAAGTCCTGGTAAAACTTAGCAATACCCGGTGAATAGAATACGTAGAATTGTGAGCCTTCTCAAGGATCAACTCACGAAGCCCATCAACATTAGGCACACACACTCGACCTTGCATCCTCAAAATACCGTCATCTCCAACTGTTACCTGCTTGGCACCACCGTCTCGAACTGTGTACCTAAGGACCATCAAGTGAGGGTCATCATATTGTCGATCCCTGATACGCTCGAACAAGGAAGACCGAACGATTGTACAAGCTAGAACACGGTTGGGCTCTGAAATATCTAACCTCACAAACTGGTTAGCCAAAGTCTAAATATCTGAAGCTAGCGGTCTCTCACCGACTGGAATGAATGCCAGGCTACCCATACTCACTGCCTTCCTACTCAATGCATCGGCCACCACATTCGCCTTTCCCGGATGGTACAAATGATGCGTGGCTAGAATTCATGATTTTAAGCATTATATACTTTGCATTTTATGTGATTTAATGATAAAAATACACGTCGTATGTGCCTAATGGGGTTTATTTAATGTTTAGGTGAATTGGAAACGGAAGCCGAGCTAAATGAGAGCATAAACGTTGAAAAATACGCTCAAGAGTCGAAAAGGAGCGACCTGGGACAAGCCTGGCGTTAGCCAGGCATTTGGCTCTTAAGGCCAGGGGGTACCTGGCGTTAGCCAGGCGTTGCCCTTCAAACGCCAGGGGGTACCAGGCGTTATCCAGGTGTTACCCTTCAAACGCCAGGGGGTACCAGGCGTTATCCAGGCGTTACCCTTCAAACGCCAGCCATGGCCAGGCGTTAGCCAGGCGTTAGCCAGGCGTTAGCTAGGCGTTAGCCAGGCGTTAGCCAGGCGTTAGCCTGCTATCGCCTGGGTACCTGTTTCAGTAAACTCCGAGTTTTAAAGGTTTTTAAGTGTTTCCAAGTGAGAATAGAAGTCTCTTACACGGTTAGGGTTTATCCCAACCATATAAATAGACCCAAGAACACATATTTGAGGGGGGAGGCGTTTTTGGAGAGAAAATACACACACAAGAGTCGAAAAGGAACAAGGATTATCAGTTTTCTTCATCTTATTCTAGTATTTTCAATTCATGCAACACTTA
>ML362451.1:0-29100 GCA_005239505.1 Nicotiana paniculata
AATAATAGGAAATAAAGGAATCCTTTTTCTGGTGGAAAAGAAAACCCAACAGGTTTTGGAAAAAGGTTTTAACCCTTAAAACTTGTGCTATAAATACATAAGGTTTTCCACCTAGAAAAGGGAGAGAAAGATGGCCGAAATTTTCAGCCATGGTGGCCGAAATTTTCAGCATATTTTCCTAGAAATTTCGCCAACACGAAATTGCTATTTCCGGGTATTATTTGGGTAACACAGTAGAAGACCGTGGAACGTTCGAGGATCACGATTGTGCTGGTGGTGGAGATTCCATTGAGAAGTTATGGAATTGAAGACTCACGCGAAAAACAGATATGTTCACGCTTCAAGAGGTAGCCCGTGACACCCCGTTTATTTTAGTTGTCTAGATTACATGTGATTTTGATACTGGGATTGCTTCCGCTGCGTATAATAATCCATCAATTCGTATTAGCTCCCACTCACATCTGATTAGATAACTAATTTTTTCATGAAACAAGAATAACGTGTTTGTGTGCATTTTTGAATTACATATGTATGTGGTTTTCTGAAAAACCGCACTGTTGTTTTGTGAATTAACTGTGCAAAAATTTTGGGGTACTCTTGTAATCATGAGATATCTGTTTTCTTATTGATATTTGATTGAGATTATCTGAATTTTTGGGATAAACCGTAGAAAACGAAAAACCTATTTTTGACCGAATAGCCGGTATTTTCGGAGGCCAGCGAACTTGACGGACCTCGATTGAGCTGAAATTTAATGGGTCCGTCGGAAACGACGTGGTGAGAAAAACTCACTACTTTTGCAGTGAATCATGGTGGTTTTCGGTGTTTTGAGGTCGTTTGGACCATATTTTGAGCGTTTTTCTATTTTCTGGAAACTATTTCTTAATAATTTTAATTCATTTTTAATTCAACAGTGGTGGAGGTGACTCCCCATGGTCCCCATGATTAAATAATGGTCATATAATAAGTTTACACATTAGCTATTAGCAAATAGACGTATTATTATTGTATTAAATTTAATAATGGAGGTGTAGGATTCTATTGACTAGGTCTTACAAGGTATAATTCATATTGCATGATGATATAATTATTTTGTAAGAAAGTGAAATCCTCTATTTGATATCCTGGATGACTAATGATTGTAGCGTTTGGCATATTTGTGCATAAAGAAAAATTTCTCAAATTTTAGTTTATGTTTTCATGCTCTACGTGATTACTAGTTTTGGATTTTCGATGAAGATTTTTTGTCACGATCCAATTTTCCTCCATTGGGTATCGTGATGGCACCTAGTCTTAGGACTAGGTAAGCCTAACATTTCCACTAAAAAACAACAATAATAAAGGAATTTCAAAAAAAAAATTTCGAAATAGAATTGTTGAGAGAGTTTACATGTCACGACCCAAATTTCCCTCCGTTGAGTATCATGATGGAACCTAGTCTTAAGGAATAGGTAAGCATAACATTTCCACTGAACAACAACAATAATAAATGAATTTTTAAAAATTTCGAAATATAATTCTTGACAGAGTTTACAATTTCCCAAAACCCGGTAAATACAAGTCATAAGCTCTACGAAATCCTTCTATCAAATCTAAGTACAACTGTCCAGGAATAAGTAAGTACAGTTGAATAGAAATGAAACAGGAAGGTGACTCCGAAGCCTGCGAACATAGCAACAGGTTACCTTGAGTCTCCTCAGAAACAATCTGCGTAGCTACCAACAACAATAACCAGAAGCTGCACACAAAAATGTGCAGAAGTGTAGTATGAGCACACCACAGCGGTGGCCACTGTGTATCAAGACTAACCTCGGTGAAGTAGTGACGAGGACTACTCAAGACACCACTAGTCTAATAAGTAAAAGACGAGATGTATAAATGACCGAACCAAAATGTCTATCTAAAGATTTCTCAATGTAATTAATAATATGATCGAATAATACGGAAGAAAATTCAATAATCACGATCAACAGACAACATAATATGAATACGCAAAGGGGATGGAAAGGATGCAATCCAATTGGTGGGAACTACAACACAAAAACACAAGCAACTCAGCACTACATAAATTTATTCACGTCAGGCCTTAGCCAATGACTCAACAAAACTGGTCAAACTTTCGATTGAAAACCTTTAAATCGTGAGTTCATTTTGAAAACTTTAAAGATATAATCATTTCGCAATAAAGAAATTTCTTCTTTGAAACATACTTTCTCTGAATGTATATTTATATATTTTTATAAAGAGAAAGCTTTATAACATAGTCTCTTCAAATACGGGGTGTTCAAATACACTTTCCCGAATATTGCTTTTTTAAGTATCTTCAAAAATACGTGATGTTCAAAATATATTTTCCCAAGTACTGCTCTTTCAAATATCATCAAAACACGTGATGTTCAAAATATATTTTCCCAAGTACTGCTCTTTCAAATATCATCAAAACACGAGATGTTCACAATATATTTTCCCAAGTACTGCTCTTTCAAATATCATCATTCTTCAAGACAAATGTTTTTCAAATGTACTTTCGGAAAGAAGTCCTTTAGAGATAGCTTTTCCTGGAGATAATTTCTTTTTAGCTATACTTTTCAATATATCTATTTATATCTTTCGATTCAAATCTCCTCAATCATAAAACTACCGGAACTCAGTCCGCCACTCAGAATTTGTCATGCAATGCAGTACAGGGGGAAAGCTCCCGGATCTCTGTCCGTAGTCCCAATTTAAATATATGATGCAGTACAAGGGGAAAGCTCCCGAATCTCTGTCTGTAGTCCCAATTTAAATATGTGATGCAGTACAAGAGAAAATCTCCTGGATCTCTGCTCGTAGTCCCAATTTAAATATGTGATGCAGTACAGGTGAAAACTCTCGGATCTCTGTCTGTTGTCCCAATTTAAATATGCAATGCAGGCACTGAGGAAAACAACCAAAATGCGATAGAAAACAACATATATTTCCACAACCGGCGCGAAGCAAACAAGGCCAAACACAACGTGTGATGAGCAAATCAATACAAAGTCTTAGTTCACAAAAGTAGTGACAACTCGCTCATAAGAAGTAGCCACTGATAGGAATGCCAAACACAAAGAGAGAACAACATAACAAGGGGAAGACAAGACAAATATAGCAACGATTCTACACATTCAAGTTCGCAACCAAGAACCAAATCATCCCGGCAAGGGAATCAGCTATAACCAATCTCACTTAGACAATTAGCTTCATCGAATAAACTCAGTTTGAACAATGCTCAGTAAATAGGCAGCATATGAAGGAAGACATAGCATAACGGTAGGAAAAACAAAGTCTTCATTTAAGTCAATTAAGATCATATAAGAAACAAGGAATGCTAGGCAAGTACTTCTAACTTGANTACATATAAAACGATAAGGAACGATTCCGAATAATAAAGTTTCAACCTTTGCAAATTTATAAAAATCGACCCAAAAGTCGACCCCCAGGCCCGCACCTCGTAACCCAACAAATTTTAAAAATTACGATTACCCATTCCGATACGAGTTTACCCATACTAATTTTATCCAATTCCGATAACATTTGGTCATTCAAATCCTGAATTTTTATTTTTGAAGTTTTCTTTCAAAACCCACAATCCCCTCAACCTAAAATACAATTTAAATGATAAAGACAAGAACTAATTCATGAAATATAATTAATTCTAGTGGAAGAACACTTACCCATTCGATTTGTGTGAAAATCCCTCAAGGAATCACCCAAAACCGAGTTCTAGAAGTCAAAATATGTTTAAAATGGTGAAACCCCCGATTTTGGAAACTTATAATCTGCCCAGGCTTTTAAAGCATCGCGATCGCGGGGATCGAGGCACGATCGCGTAGAAGGAAAATGAAGCTGGCTGAAAATGCTCTATGCGATCGCGTATAAGGAGTAAGTTGGCATCTGCGATCGCGGACCAACTATTGCAATCGCAGTGAAGGAAATTATTGGGTGAGTTAGACACTCTATGCGATCGCGGATCCTTCTATGCGATTGCATAGAAGGAAACCAGATGACAGTTTTCAGCAGTTCAAAATAGGGAAAATGGACCCGGAACCTATCTGAAACCCACCCGAACCCTCGAGGCTCAAAACCAAATATACACACAACCTCAAAAACATCCTACGGACTTACTCGAGTAATCAAAACACCAAAATAACATCATAAGAATCGAATTAAACGTCAAAATCAATGAAATTTCTCAAAAGTTCTTTAAACATCATTTTTTGCATTTAAGGTTCGAATCACGTCAAACTAAGTCCGTTTCTTACCAAATTTCACAGATAACACATATAAGACATATCAAACCTGTACCGGGCTCCGGAACCATGATATAGGCCCGTTATCACAGGTTCCACCTCAAATTTCATTTTCAAAAACCTTTATAATTTTTTCGAAAATAATTTTCTTTAAAAATTCATTTCTCAGACTTGGGACCTCGGAATTCGATTCCGGGCATACGCCCAAGTCCCATATTTTCCTACGAACCCTCCGGGACCATCAAATCATGGGTCCTGGTCCGTTTACCAAAAACATTGACTGAAGTCAACTTTATTCAAATTTCCAATGCAAAATTATCATTTTTATCAATTTTCACATAAAGGCTTCCCGGCTACACGCCCGGGCTGCGCATGCAAATCAAGGTGAGATAGAAGTAGGTTTTCACGACCTCGGAACACAGAATTAGCTAGAAATATACGGGATGACCATTTGGGTCATCACAATCTCCCCCTTTCAACAAACGTTCGTCCTCGAACGTGCTAAGATTCACTTTGAACTCATCCAATCACAGATTGCGCATTTCCAACACATACCCGCGGGTGATCCCATGTCACCCCAACCTAAATAAGCCTGATGACACCATCACAACTGCCGTATAGCCTTCTCATTATCATCGATAAACCTCATACCTCAATTCCTCACTTTCTACTTATTTCCAAAAGACCCAATTCTAAATCCATGTCCGGCATAAGCCTCAACCAGCTGCATCAACTCAGGTCCACGCCCATATGGCATGGCCACACAACATAGCACATCACACATAGGCTCAATAGCACTTTTGATCATCATAACTGCCCGAAATCAACTCGATATTGGCAATTAGTCCCGCATATGGAAGAACTCTCTGTTTCCAAATCCCATAATACCGATAATGATGCAATAAACACGAAGATCTCATCAATAGACACCCGAATCACTGAGTCACAGCTAACACCACCGGGCACACATCCCGCAAACTGAACTAAAGAAGCACATAACGAAATGGCTGAGTAGAACAGATAGAAGCATATATAAAGGTACTATTAAACAAGCCCATAGGCATAACTCTCTATCGATACTGACTTTCCAAAAGCAATATAACAAGAGAGAAGCAAAGCATATGAACAAGTCACAATGATGCCATCCTGATAAAATTTTCACCGCTGTACTTAGTCTGGTCCAAACATATCAAATCATAAAGAATCACGAGGGCCTCGCCTTCAACTCTACGACACATGTCGAATATATATCATACCAATAGAGATCTCCCGCTAATTCGTCTCATCTAACAAATTCATAGCGTTCACTTACTCATATCTCAATGGAGTATCAAATAACAGCTCGAAAACAAAATATTCAGGAGAATCACATAAAGCTTTCCACGGAGGACGACATGGACTCACTTCCAGTTTCACCACTAGCAAGGATGAATAAAACAATGATAGACACGGCTACTACTCATAGAATCTCTCAACAGGAGCAAGCACAAAAATAGAGTGCAACACATGAAACTCACTCATAAATGAGACAACAAATAATGGGAACTCGTCCTGATCCACATGACTATAGTGAAATACAATGGCACCCCACTTTAGCACATCAAGCCATACCTGGGTGATAATATTTGGCACAACGGCCTCTAGCCTACTATATGTAACACATTTATGGGTCGGGTCTCCCCCTCTTAGGCGCCTTTTATCCACCTGAACACCCTGACATAACTCTACCACCTGAATCCTGAAACAATCTCTCACCCTGTGGCTAACATCTCCATACTGAAAATAATCTCTCTGCCAATGTGGCTGTGGAAGATATACTATACCGATGCTCTGAGACCCATGAGTATCAGAAACGCTCCCATGCGAAGCTGGTAATGCAACTGAACTGGTTGACCCAAGATTCTCTATCGTGTCTGAGTCCCTCAATGAATATATGGACTCACCCTCTAACTGAAACAACCAAGTGAGGTGTATATCTGGCCAACTCACTGAATCTGACGGCGTACTCCAATAGTGACATAGCGCCCTGACGCAACTGCTCAAACTCCGTGCGCTATACATCGCGGCGGAACTGAGGTGCGACCTCCCTCAAAACATCTCTGAAAACTGAATCCATGCTAGTAAGGCTGATTTGGCCAGACTACCCAAAGTCATATGCCGCCACCACTGATCAATCCACTACTATGGACCTGAGACGTGACAAAAGCAATCTCGCTCGTCTCCACAATACCCGAAGTACAAAAAATATGGTGACACTCCTCCAGAAAATCCTGGGCATCACCTGCCGCCAATCCACTGAAAGATAGAAGGGTGGTACTTCCAGTACCTCTAAATCCCAAGGTGCTCTACCTCCGATGTTGTTGTCCCAACCACGGGCTTAACTGAAACCACATGTCGTACTGCCATGACAACTGGAACTTGACCAATATAATCTCGCAGCTCTGGAGTGTAGACGGTGGGAATCTGAACTCCTCCCCTGATCTGTGAAGCAACTGGTGCACTAGAATTAACCCGGCCTGAGCTGATGTACCAATTGTACTCAAACTACGCTCCAGGCTTCTGAAGTACGGGGTAGCAACAGGCACCCCCAGCACCTGCCCCCTAACTAGGACTATTGGTGACTCATCACCGGCTGCTCTGGTAGGCATCTTAACTGCGGCACGTGCTCCTCGTTGGCCTCTATATCTGACCCTTGTGACATTTGCTTCGGGGTAACATCATCCGGAACCGCCGCTCGTGTCCTCACCATCGGTGAGAGAATGGAACGATAATTTCAAACTTTAAGATCAATGAACTCACACGACAAGAATGAAGGAAGTGAAATTGTCCTAATAGTTCCGTAGCCTCTTGAAGATAAGTACAGGCGTCTCCGTACCGATCCTCAAGACTCTACCAAACCCGCTTATGACAGGTAGCACCTATGAACCTAGAGCTCTGATACCAACTTATCACGACCCAAATTTCCCTATGTTGGGTATCGTGATGGCACCTAGTCTTAGGGACTAGGTAAGCCTAACATTTCCACTGAACAACAACAATAATAAAGGATTTTTTTAAAAAAATGAAATATAATTCTTGATAGAGTTTACAATTTCCCAAAACCCGGTAAATACAAGTCATAAGCTCTACGAAATCCTTCTATCAAATCTAAGTACAACTGTCCAAGAATAAGTAAGTACAGTTGAATAGAAATAAAACAGGAAGGTGACTCGGAAGCCTGCGATTGCAGCAGTAAGTTACCTTGAGTCTCCTCAGCAATAATCTGCGCAGCTACCAACAATAATAACCTGAAGATGCACACAAAAATGTGCAGAAGTGTAGTATGAGAACACCACAAAGGTGCCTAGTAAGTATCAAGACTAACCTCGGTTAAATAGTGACGAGGACTAGTCAAGACACCACCGGTCTAATAAGTAAAAGGCGAGATGTATAAATGACCAAACCAAAACGTATATCTAAAGATTTCTCAATGTAATTAACAATATGATCGAATAATACGGAAGAAAATTCAATAATCACGATCAACGGACAACATAATAGGAATACGCAAAGGGGATGGAAAGGATGCAATCCAAATGGATGGAACTACAACCTAACAAAAACACAAGCAACTCAGCACTACATCAATTTATTCACATCAGGCCTTAGCCAATGACTCAATAAAACTGGTCAAACTTTCGAGTGAAAACCTTTAAATCTTGAGTTCATTTTGAAAACATTAAAGATATAATCATTTCGGAATAAAGAAATTTCTTCTTTGAAACTTACTTTCTCTGATTGTATATTTATATATTTTTATAAAGAGAAATCTTTATAACATAGTCTCTTCAAATACGGGGTGTTCAAATACACTTTCCCAAATACTGCTTTTTCAAGTATCTTCAAAAATACGTGATGTTCAAAATATATTTTCCCAAGTACTGGTCTTTAAAATATCATCAAAACACGTGATGTTCAAAATATATTTTCCCAAGTACTGCTCTTTCAAATTTCATCAAAACACGTGATGGTCAAAAAATATATTTTCCCAAGTACTGCTCTTTAAAATATCATCAAAACACGTGATGTTCAAAATATATTTTCCCAAGTACTGCTCTTTCAAATTTCATCAAAACACGTGATGGTCAAAAAATATATTTTCCCAAGTACTGCTCTTTAAAATATCATCAAAACACGTGATGTTCAAAATATATTTTCGCAAGTACTACTCTTTCAAATTTCATCAAAACACCTGATGTTCAAAATATATTTTCTCAAGCACTGCTCTATACATATTTATATCTTTCGATTCAAATCTCCTCAATCATAAAACTATCAGAACTCAGTCCGCCACTCAGAATTTGTCATGCAATACAGTACAAAGGGAAAGCTCCAGATCTCTGTCCGTAGTCCCAATTTAAATATGCGACGCAGTACAGGGGGAAAGCTCCCGGATCTCTGTCCCTAGTCCCAATTTAAATATGCGACGCAGTACAGGGGGAAAGCTCCCGGATCTCTGTCCATGGTCCCAATTTAAATATGTGATGCAGTACAGGGGGGAAGCTCCCGGATCTCTGCCCGTAGTCCCAATTTAAATGTGTGATGCAGTACAGGGGGAAAGCTCCCGGATCTCTGTCCCTAGTCCCAATTTAAATATGTGATGCAGTATAGGGGGAAAGCTCCCGGATCTCTGTACGTAGTCTCAATTTAAATATGCAATGCATCCACTGAGGAAAACAACCAGAATGCGACATAAAACAACATATATTGCCACAACCGGCGCGAAAGAAAACAAGGCCGAACACAACGTGCGATGAGCAAATCAATACAAAGGCTTAATTCACAAAAGTAGTGACAACTCGCTCATAAGAAGTAGCCACTGAGAGGAATGCCAAAACACAAAGATAGAACAGCATAACGAGGAGAAGACAAGACAAATATAGCAACGATTCTATACATTCAAGTTCGCAACCAAGAACCAAATCATCCCGGCAAGGGAATCAGCTATAACCAATCTCAGTTAGACAATTAGCTTCATCGAATAAACTCAGTTTGAACAATGCTCAGTAAATAGGCATCATATGAAGGAAGACATAGCATAAAGGTAGGAAAAACAAAGTCTTCATTTAAGTCAATTAAGATCATATAAGAAACAAAGGAATGTTAGGCAAGTACTTCTAACTTAATCAGGAGGAGATGAGACTAGAAATTAGGAATTCAGATATAACAAGTTCAATTCATATACGGGGAACATAAGGACCCAAAAATCCCTAAAGGGCAATCTATTTGCAAATAAGTTCGAGTACACACTCGTCACCTCACGTACGCGGACTACAATAAACATAGAAGACTCAATCCTAAGGGGTAGTTCCCCCACACAAGGTTAGGCAAGATACTTACCTCAAAGACGACAACCCGGTACTCAAAAATAGACTTCTCGGGCGGGAAGGCCTCCGGATAGCTCAAAATCAACTAAAACAACTTCAAAATACATATAAAATGTATAAGGAACGATTTCGAATAATAACGTTTCAATCTTTGCAAATTTATAAAAAGTCGACCCAAAAGTCGACCCCGGGACCGCACCTCGTAACCCGACAAATTTTACAAATTCCTATTACCTATTCCGATACGAGTTTACCCATACTAATTTTATCCAATTCCGATAACATTTGGTCATTCAAATCCTGAATTTTCATTTTTGAAGTTTTCTTTCAAAACCCACAATCCCCTCAACCCAAAACACAATTTAAATTATAAAAACAAGAACTAATTCATGAAATATATTTAATTCTAGTGGAAGAACACTTACCCATTCGATTTGTGTGAAAANACTAATTTTATCCAATTCCGATAACATTTGGTCATTCAAATCCTGAATTTTCATTTTTGAAGTTTTCTTTCAAAACCCACAATCCCCTCAACCCAAAACACAATTTAAATTATAAAAACAAGAACTAATTCATGAAATATATTTAATTCTAGTGGAAGAACACTTACTCATTCGATTTGTGTGAAAATACCTCAAGAAATTGCCCAAAACCGAGTTCTAGAAGTCAAAATATGTTTAAAATGGTGAAATCCCCGATTTTGGAAACTTATAATCTGCCCAGGCTTTTAAAGCATCGCGATCGCGGGGAACTCGGCGCGATCGCGTAGAAGGAAAATGAAGCTGGCTGAAAATGCTCTACGCGATTGCGGAACAACTTATGCGATCGCGTATAAGGAGTAAGTTGGCTTCTGCTATCGCGGACCAACTATTGCGATCGCCGTGAAGGAAATTATTGGGCGAGTCAAACACTCTATGCGATCGCGGATCCTTCTATGCAATCGCTTAGAAGGAAATCATATGACAGTTTTCAGTAGTTCAAAATAGGGAAAATGGACCCGGAACCTATCTGAAATACACCCGAGCCCTAGGGGCTCAAAACTAAATATACACACAACCTCAAAAACATCTTACGGACTTATTCGTGTAATCAAAACACCAAAATAACATCATAAGCATCGAATTAAACCTCAAAATCAATGAAATTTCTCAAAACTTCTTTAAACATCATTCCTTGCATTTAAGGTCTGAATCACGTCAAACTAAGTCCGTTTCTTACCAAATTTCACAGATAACACATATAAGACATATCGAACCTGTACCGGGCTCCGGAACCATGATATGGGCCCGATATCACAGGTATCACCTCAAATTTCATTTTCAAAAACCTTTATAATTTTTCCGAAAACAATTTTCTTCAAGAATTCATTTCTCGGACTTGAGACCTCAGAATTCGATTCCTTGCATACGCCCAAGTCCCATAGTTTCCTACGGACTCTCCGGGACCGTCAAATCACGGGTCTGGGTCCGTTTACTAAAAACGTTGATTGAAGTCAAATTTATTAAAATTTCCAATACAAAATTATCATTTTTATAAATTTTCACATAAATGCTTCCCGGCTATACGCCCGGGCTGTGCACGCAAATCGAGGTAAGATAGAAAGAGGTTTTCATGACCTAGGAAAACAGAATTAGCTAGAAATACAAGTCATAAGCTCTACGAAATCTTTCTATCAAATCTAAATACAACTGTCTAGGAATAAGTAAGTACAGTTGGGTAGAAATAAAACAGGAAGGTGACACCCAAGCCTACGAACGCAGCAACAGGTTACCTTGAGTCTCCTCAGCAATGATCTGCGCAGCTACCAACAACAATAACCTGATGCTGCACACAAAAATGCGCAGAAGTGTAGTATGAGCACACCACAACGGTGCCCAGTAAGTATCAAGACTAACCTCGGTGAAGTAGTGACGAGGACTAGTCAAGACACCACCGGTCTAATAAGTAAAAATACGTAGATGTATAAATGACCAAAACAAAATATCTATCTAAAGATTTCTCAATGTAATTAACGATACGATCGAATAATACGGAAGAAAATTCAATAATCATGATCAACGGACACCATAATAGTAGTACGCAAAGAGAATGGAAAGAATGTAATCCAAATGGCGGGAATCACAACCCCATAAAAGCACTAGCAACTCAGCACTGCATCAATTTACTCACGTCAGGCCATAGCCAATAAACTCAATAAAACTGGTCAACATTCGAGTGAAAATTGTTAAATCGTGAGTTTATTTTGAAAATTTAAAGATATAATCATTTCGGAATAGAGAAATTTCTTCTTTGAAACATACTTTCTCTGAATGTATATTTATATATTTTTATAAAGAGAAATCTTTAAAACATAGTCTCTTCAAATACTAGTGTTCAAATATATTTTCCTGAATACTGCCTTTTCAAATATCATCAAAATACGTGATGCTCAAAATATACTTTCCCAAATACTGCTCTTTCAAATATCATTTTTTTCTGCAAGACAAATACTTTTCAATTATACTTTCAAAATAGAAGTCCTTCAGACATAACTTTTCCTGTAGATAATTGATTTTCACCTATACTTTTCAATATATATGTATATTCTTCGATCCAAATCTCCTCAATGATAAAACCACCGGAACTCAGTCCGTAACTCAGGATTTGTCATGCAATGCAGTACAGGGGGAAAGCTCCTGGATCTCTGTCCGTAGTCCCAATTTAAATATATGATGCAGTACAAGGGGAAAGCTCCCGGATCTCTGTCCGTAGTCCCAATTTAAATATATGATGTAGTACAGGGGGGAAGCTCCCGAATCTCTGTCCGTAGTCCCAATTTAAATCTGCAGTGCAGTATAGGGGGAAAGCTCCCGAATCTCTGTCCGTAGTCCCAATTTAAATATGCAATGTCGTACATGGGGAAAGCTCCCGGATCTCTGTTCGTAGTCCCAATTTAAATATGCAATGCAGCCGCTGAACAACCAGAATGCGATAGAAACAACATATATTGCCACAACCGGTGCAAAAGCAAACAAGACCAAATGCAAAGTGCGATGAGCAAATCAATACAAAGACTTAAATCACAAAATGGTAAAAACTCACTCATAAGAAGTAGCAACTAAAAGGAATGCCAAGCACAAAGAGGAACAACATAACGAGGGGAAAACAAGGCAAATATAACAACGATTCTATCTATTCAAGTTCGCAACCAAGAAACCAAATCATCCTGGCAAGAAAATCAGCTATAACTAATCTCACTTAGACAATTAGCTTCACCGAATAAACTCAGTTTGAATAAATGCTCAGTAAATAGGCAGCATCAAAGACTACCATCAACATGGGCGGTCATCAATTAAACCTAAGTAGTACTTAAGAGAAAAATCATTTAAATCACAATGTACGACTCACGACATGCTTGACCAACATATAGATATTCCAATTACTTGTTAGACATTTATAGAGCAAGATTATACTAGTTTTAGTCACATAGGCAGCGTATGAAGGAAGATATAGTATAACGGTAGGAAAAATAAAGTCTTCAATTAAGTCACTTAAGATCATATGAGAAACAAGGAATGCTAGGCAAGTACTTCTAATTTGAGCAGAAAGAGATGAAACTAGAAATCAGGAATTCAGATATAACAAGTTCAATTCATATACGGGGAACATAAGGACCTAAAATCCCTAAAGGGCAATCTATTTGCAAATAAGTATGAGTACGCACTCGTCACCTCGCGTACACGGACTACAATCAACATAGAAGATTCAATCCTAAGAGATAGTTCCCCCACGCAAGGTTAGGCAAGATACTTACCTTGACTGCGCTAATCAACTCAAAATCACGCTCTTGCCACGAGTATCCAACTCCGGGAGGCCTAAATCTAGACAATTCGATTGCATAATGTAAATATCATCACAAGGAAACAAAATAACTAATAATTTCGAAGCTAATACGCGAAATTAAGAAATTCACCCAAAAAGTTCCCCAGACCCACGTCTCGAAATCGGGTAAAAATTATATTTTCCGAATATCCATACACTCACGAGTCTAAACATATGAAAATCTTCCAAATTGGAGGTCAAAAACCCAATCAAAACTCAATAATTTGGTCTATGAAGTTTATCAAATTCTTCCCAAATCTTCCACCCAAATTCGAATTCTAAGGACCAAATTAAGTTAGGAATCATAGAAGTTGATCTAAGTAGGTTAGAAATCACTTACCCAAGTTACCCAGGTGCAAAGGTCTTCAAAAATCGCCCTACCCGAGCTCCAAAATTCGAAATGGTGAAAATAGGCTTAAACCCTCGAATCTGATATAATTGCCCAGCAATATCCGCACCTGCGCCCCTGGGACCGCACCTCCGGTACCACACCTGCGGAAATACCATCGCAGGTGCGAAAACCCATTAAAAGGCCTGGGTCGCACTGCGGTCAAATGGCTGCACCTGCGGCTCCGCATCTGTGGAAAACTAACCGCACCTGCGAGGATTGGGGGATTGGTCCAAGTCCGCACCTGCGAGCTCTTTTCCGCACCTGCGTGTTCGCACCTGCGGAAGGTCCATCGCAGGTGCGAGACACCAGAACCAGCAATGGTTCATCTATCTCCTAAGTTCTAATATCATCTGATGAGCATCCGAAACGTAATTAATTTTGTATTTCGGTTTCGGTTTCGGTATTTCGGTTTATTTCGGTATTTCGGTATTTCGATATTTCGGTATTACGGTTCGGTATACGGTATTGTTTTTTTGATATTTCGGTATATCGAAATACCGAAATAGTTTTTTTTTTCTTTTTTTGGATGACCGAGAAATCCGTTTGGGGCCGATCCTTTGGAGCAACCGCAGCCTTCGAAACTCGATGGATAATGGGCCCGCCCCTCTACCCTTCTCCACTAAAATACCAGACTTTGCTTTGCATAGTGTGGGGTCTTGAACCTGTGACCTAAGACACAAATCCACCACCCTTTGCTACTTGAGCTAGGCCCTGGGGGAAAATACCGGAATAGTTTAGTCCAAGCCCAACTTTATTTTTATTTTTTAGCCCAATAACTTTAAGCTCACACCTCAAAAGTCCAAAACCCCTAATTCCCTAATTCCTTACCCTTAGGCTTTAGCAAGGTTCCACCAAGTAGATTAAGAACTTCCAAAAATTTTGGAGCATATATAAAAAGTGTATACTGTATAGGCAGTTAACTATCTTTGGCATTGAGCATGAATGGACTGTTCAACTATCCTTCTTTTTGCTTTAGATAAAGTATGGCTTTATAGTAGAGTCATAAAAGGAATTATTTCTTTTTACGTGTAAGTTGTAATACTTAAGTGCAACCTCTTCTCTTGTATTAGCCAATGGTATTATAAGATGCTTCCTTGCATTGCCTCCGTGTTTAGTCAAATGCTGGTAAATAATACTAGTTGTATTGGTTTCAAAAGTTGAAACGTATCTTTTCAACCCTAAGAGCTACAAATTTGAATAGTCACAAGCCTTATAATATAGATTTGGTTTAAACCGAAACCGTACCGAACCAAAATAAGAAATACCGAATCGTACCGAAATATTTTGGTACAGTATTTGGTATACACAATTGATAAATCGAATACTGAAATACCGAACCGAAGTACCGAATGCCCACCCCTACGTCCAACCATACACACAAGTCATATAACCCAACACGGACTCGCTCGAGGTTTCAACCACATAAAACAACACTAAAACGATGAATTAAACAAAAAAACCCATGAAATTCCTCAAAACTTCTATAAACATTAAGTTTTGCATTTAAGGTCCGAATCACGTCAAACTAAGTTCGTTTCTTACCAAATTTCACAGATAACACATAAATCATATCGAACCTGTACCGGGCTCCAGAACCATAATACGGGCCTGATATCACAGGTTTCACCTCAAATTTCATTTTCAAAAACCTTTATGTTTTTTAGAAAATAATTTTCTTTAAAAACTCATTTCTCGGACTCGGGACCTCGGAATTCGATTTCGGGCATACGCCCAAGTCCCATATTTTCCTACGGACCCTCCGGGATCGTCAAAACACAGGTACAAGTCCGTTTACCAAAAAAGTTGACTGAAGTCAACTTTATTCAAATTTCTAATACAAAATTATTATTTTATCAGTTTTTCACACAAGGGCTTCTCGGCTACAAGGCCGGGCTGTGCACGTAAATCGAGGTCAGATAAAAGGAGGTTTTCACGACCTCGAAACACATAATTAGATAGAATATACGGGATGACCCTTTTGGGTCATCACAATATCTCACACAAATATGCAAGTTGTGTGAGGCTTCTTTTATTTTACAAATTAGTGAATTCAAATCGTATACTTATAGGTATACTTCTGTATATACATTAGTTAATTTTTAAATACATTATAAATTGTGAATATATTTTAAATAATAGATTTAGAAGTGGTTGCCGTTGTACTTCAATTTTTTCCAAGCCGTCAGAAGGTTTTAAAAGTGAAGGACTTTAATTGATAATAACTCATCAATCTAAGTCATACACAAGATTTACTAAAAAATTCAATAGATACTTTTGGCTGGTATCATATGCTTATCTCATGCATACCAACATTTTCTTGCTTTGATTTCCCTTATAGTTAGAGGGAAAAACACGGAATGACAGAAGTAAAGTAAAACTAGGAAGAGATGGCGTTATCCTTGACCTCTTATTACATGAAAGAGCGAAGGTTCGATGACCAGATTTTTCTGTGGTCGGCATAACTCTACCATACTCCTTACTACACAATAATATACGAAACAACTCAATTCAACAACATATATCTGAATCATAAAAGCCTAGAATATGTGATTTCTCACAGAATTATGAACTTACATGATATGTCTTCTTTCCTTTGTCTACCCTAGGCTTTCTGTCTTGTCACGAAAGACCTTATCTGCAGCGGGTGGTCTTCCCAACTCCTGAGAAAAGAAAAACTTACAAAGAGTTAGACCTCACTTAAAAATAACATAAAAAATTCAAAAATACAAGGTAAATTAATTTCAAAATATAACATTGAGATTGAATACCAAATCATGTGCCTCTTACATGTCCTTACTTTGAGGAAACCTATGGTGCACAAAAAAATCTTTGCTCAATGGCTTGAAACTTAATTTTCTATCTCACACAAATATCAAAGTTGCGTAAGGCTTCTTTTATTTTACAAATTAGTGAATTCAAATCGTATACTTATAGGTACATAAATTTTGGGTCCACCAATTTATTAAACAAAAAAAAGTATCACACAACTTGTGTAAGTTGTGTGAGGAACAAAGTATACTTCTTTTTGTTGTTACAAAGAATTTATACTTTTTATTTTATTTTTACAAAGCATTATTTTTTTTAAAACCTTTCAATGATCATGCTGCACAAGTCAATCCCATGTTTGCTTCACAATCGATTGGGTTATCTATTCCTAATTTCGAGTATGCCGGAGCTAAAGGTAAATCTAGTTTTTGAATTTTATGGAATCGAATATGGGTTGCTACCATAACTCATTTGATTTAATGGGTTCCAAAATAATTTTTGTACTTATTTACTAAATTATTTTAACATACAGGACTAAGTCATTACCAACACTATACATCCACTCCGGCCGGAGCAACTCGAAGAGTTGATTTATAGATTGGACGCGAAAAATGGTCCATATATTTTCTCTTATTCTCATAAAATCACTACATATTTTGATCTTTCAAGCTCAAAAAGAGCACCAATCCTATCATTATTAACAAAATGAAGAAGGAAATTGCATGAGCAATAAAACATGCAACCCTGTTGTAAATTCTTTTCTCAAACCCTTATTACCAGAATAAATCCTATTATACATTCATCTATGACGTTTAAAGAATTTTAACTACACAAATGATCAAAGAATACTATGACAATCCAACTTACATTCGACTTGCACGATTTTAAAGTGACATTAAGGCTAAGGTTTGCTTCCTTATTGTAACGACCTGATCTGCATTTGAGCCCCATTTACTTATTTGATGCTTTTTGTATATTTGTTTGAAGTATTAGTAAATTAATTAATCTTTAAATACATTATAAATTATGAATATATTTTAAACAATAGATTTAGAAGTGTTTGCCGTTGCACTTCACGTTTTTCCAAGCCGTCAGAAGGTTTTAAACGTGAAGGACTTTAATTGATAATAGCTCATCAATCTAAGTCATACACGAGATTTACTAAAAATATTTAATAGATACTTTTGGTTGGTATCATATGCTTATCTCATGCATAACGACATTTTCTTGCTTTGCTTTCCCTTGTAGTTAGAGGGAAAAACACGGAATGACAGAAGTAAAGTAAAACAATGAAGTGATTGCTTTATCCTTGACCTCTTATTACATGAAAGAGCGAAGGTTCGATGACCATATTTTTCTGTGGTCGGCATAACTCTACCATACTCCTTACTACACAATAATATACGAAACAACTCAATTCAACAATATATATCTGAATCATAAAAGCCTAGAAGATGTGATTTCTTACAGAATTATGAACTTACGTGTTATGTCTTCTTTCCTTTGTCTACCCTAGGCTTTCTGTCTTGTCACGAAAGACCTTATCTGCAGCGAGTGATCTTCCCAACTCCTGAGAAAAGAAAAAACTTACAAAGATTTAGACTTCACTTAAAAATAACATAGAAAATTCAAAAATACAAGGTAAACTAATTTCAAAACATAACATTGAGATTGAATACCAAATCATGTGTCTCTTACATGTCCTCACTTTGATAAAACCTATGGTGCACAAAAAAACACTTTGCTCAATGACTTGAAACATAATTTTGTATCTCACACAACTATGTAAGTTGTGTGAGGCTTCTTTTATTTTACAAATTAGTGAATTAAAATTGTATACTTATAGGTACATAAATTTTGCGTTCACCAATTTATTAAACAAAAAAAAAGTATCACACAACTTGTGTAAGTTGTGTGAGGAACAAAGTATACTTCTTTTTATTTTTACAAAGCATTTATACTTCTTTTTGTTTTTACAAAGCATTCATTTTGTTAAAACCTTTCAATGATCATGCTGCACAAGTCAATCCCATATTTGCTTCACAATCTATTGGGTTCTCTATTCCTAATTTCGATCATGCCGGAGCTAAATGTAAATCTAGTTTTTGAATTTTATGGAATCGAATATGGGATTCTACCATAACTCATTTTATTTACTGGGTTCCAAAATAATTTTTACACTTATTTACTAAATCATTTTAACATACACATCTAAGTCATTACCAACACTATACATCCACTCTGGCCGGAGCAACTCGAAGAGTTGATTTATAGATTGGACATGAAAAATGGTCCATATATTTTCTCTTATTCTCATAAAACGACTACATATTTCGAGCTTTCAAGGTCAAAAATAGCACCAATCCTATCATTATTAATAAATTGAAGGAGGAAATTGCATGAGCAATAAAGCATGCAACCCTGTTACAAATTCTTTCCTCAAACCCGTATTACCAGAATGAATCCTATTATACATTCATCTATGATGTTTAACAATTTTAACTACACAAATGATCAAAGAAGACTATGACAATCCAACTTAGACTCGACTTGCACGATTTTAAAATGGCATTAAGCTAAGGTTTGCTTCCTTATTGTAACGACCTGATCTGTATTTGAGCCCAATTTACTTATTTGATGTTTTTTGTATATTTGTTTGTTGTTTTATAACTTGCGGGGATGACTGGTTTGATTTTGGAAAGAATTTGGAGTGAATTGGAACACTTAGTTACATAGTTGGAAGCTTAAGTTGTAAGAATTGACCAAGGTTTGACATGTATGTAGATGATCTCAGATTGGTATTTTGATAGTTTCAGTAGGTTCGTATGGTGATTCTCGACTTAGGCATATGTCCAGATTTGCATTAGGAGGTTCCTGGGATGTTTTGACTCTAATTGTCGAAAGTTAAAAATTTGAAGGTTTGAAAAATTCATAGGTTTGACCGGGAGTTGAATTTGATGAAATTGGGTTCAAATTATTATTCCAAGACTTGGAATATGTTTTATTATATCATTTGAGACTTGTGTGCAATGTTTGGATCTAATCCGGATTGGTTACGCATGAATCAGATGCTTGGTTGGAAGTTTAGAAGCTTATGAACTTAAGAGAAGTTCAATTTGTGGTTTGATCATCGATTCGTAAATGTGATGATTTCATATGTGTTTGTAGGCTTCAGTAGGTCTGTGTCACGACCCAAAAATCTATTAAGGTCGTGATGGTGTCGGACACCATCGTCAGGCAAGCCAATCATTAATTAGTTGAAATAAATTCCTGTTTTTATATTTTTGAAATCATTACCTTTAACTTATTACGTAATAACTAAAAAAAAATCCGTTAAGTAAATACGACGGTTTAAATATTCAATTTTAGAAAATACATCCCAAACACATCCCAGAACCCAGTGTCACAAGTGCATGAGCAATTTCTAAGAATTTATACAATCATTACAAAGCTTTTCCGAGATACAAATTGGACAATGAAATTTAAAACAACATGAATACAATACGAGGAAGACTCTGTCAGCTGTGGATCGCCTCCGGATGATGCAGCTCGCCTAAGTCTCCAACCCAGCCACATCTCTGTGAAAGTACCTGTGCAATAAAAATGCACAGCAAGTGTAGCATGAGTACAAAAATAATGTGTACTCAGTAAGTATCCCGCCTAACCTCAGAGAGGTAGTGACGAGGGATCGATTTGACACTTGCTAAAGGTCAATTTAGTATAACCAAGTGAGACACTAAGCATGTATGTCATAGGTAATTTATTAAAATCAGAAATAAATAATATCAACTCCTTCCACATTTAACACTTTAAATCTTCTTTCATTTCAATAACAAATAATCAAACATGGACGATTTAATCAATTAACCAATAATCAACGGGAAAGAACAACTTCTTCCAAAGTTTTAATAACTTTAAATCTCTGTCATTTCAGTTGACAACTTAAAATTTCCAGGCCAGTAATCAGGCAAAACACAGAAAATACCCAGTAAATATCATGCACAAGAAATGCCGAGGGTCGAACGGTGCGGACCAACAATAATAAACTGTGCACTGCCGAGGGTCGAACGACTCGAACCATAGATGCATCTATCTGCCCCGCTCGCGAATCGATCATGCGACGCGGTTATACATAAATATAGGGTTATGCTGCTCGCGAATATACATGTGACTCATGCACCCATAGATACACATATTCACACAATAAGTCCATATTTTATCAAGAAAGAAGTTACTCAGGAAAGTGGTAAAATTATTCTTAAAGGAACACGAAAATAGCTTTTTAATCTTTATTTTGAAACTCATTTGGCAAGTTTAATAATATTCAATAATATAACCTTATCAGGAATACAATTATCTACGGAGGAATCAATTCTCTTTCTAAATGATTAAGAAAGGTACACTCTAGTCTTTTTAGGAAATAATTTACCGATTCAATAGCATTAACAGTATAATATTATGGGCAGGATCGCATGTACAACACGTAAGGCATGGTAGTAGGTCCTAGACTACCCGGACATGACATAATAGTAGCTACGCACGGACTCTCGTTACCTCGTGCGTACATAGCCCTCGAAGATAATAGCACATATTTAATTAATTTACCTAGGGGGAGAATTCCCCCTCACAAAGTTAGAAAGGAGACTTACCTCGCTCCGAAGTTGCATAACCGGCTTTCAAGCCCATCCGACGACTCCAATGGACACACAACATCCCAAAACTATCCAAAAAATGACACACCTAATGAAAATATACTCTAATATTTTCAAAAATTCAAATTATATAATTTCCCAACTCCGCTCAGTGAATTAACCAAAATGCCCTCGGGCCCACGTGCCCGGAAATCCGAAATTTCTCGAAGATATATTCTACCCATAATTTTACTAGATCAAATATACAATTCACTCTAAATTCCATGCTCAAATTCGTGGTAGAAATCCAAAATACCATTTCTAGGTTTTTCTGAAAAATTTCCCATTTTTTCCACAATTGTTCATGTGATAATCCATGCATATACCTTGTATTTAACTTGAGATGAGTGGGAATAACTTACCTTGACAATGATGATGAAATTACCCTCTTGAAGCTCTCCTAAAATCGCCTAAGCCATGAGAAAAATGAGAAAATGAACCAAGATCCTTGTTTTAAAACATTCTGCCCAGGCCGATTTTCGCACCTGCGATCCAGTCCTCGCACCTGCGCTTCCGCAGGTGCGCCCAAGAGCCCGCACCTGCGGCTTCCTTCTCCTCCAGCCGGATCCGCACCTGCGACCCATTGCCCGCATCTGCGCCTTCGCAGGTGCGGAAATTTCCATCGCACCTGTGATCCCAGCCAAGCCAGCCCACTCTCACACCTGCGGCGCCAAAGACGCACCTGCGGCCAAATCCTCGCAGGTGCGGTCACACCAGACACCAGCAGCTCCAGCTCCTTTTCCAACTTTAAATTTGATCCGTTAACCACCCGGAATCCACCCGAGGCCCCCGGGACCCCGTCCAATCACACGAATCAGTCCCATAACATCCCACGGACTTTCTCGGGGCCTCAAATCACATCAAACAACTTCAAAATCACGAATCACACTCAAACTCAAACTTTATGAACTTTGAAATTTCAAACTTCCACATCCGATGCCGAAACCTATCAAATCACGTCCGATTGACCCCAAATTTTGCACACAAGTCATATTCGACATTATGAACCTGCTTCAACTTTCAGAATCGCATTCTGACCCCGATATAAAAATTTCCACTTCCGGTCGGATTTTTCAAAAACCTTCAAATTTCTATCTTTAGCCAAATGACTTCAAAATGACCTACGGACATCCGAATTCACTTCCGATCACGCTCCCAAATCTAGAATCACCATACAGAGCTATTCCCAGGCTTGGAATTCCAAACGAACATCAATATCACTAAAATGCGCTTCAGGCCAAACTTAGTAAATTTCTTCAAAATGCCGACTTCCACAATATACGCCAAAACACTCCCGTGTCATCCGAAGCCCGATACAGACATACGCCCAAGTCCGAAATCATCATACAAACCTACAGAAACCTTAAAATCCTAATTCGGAGGTCGTTTACTCAAAATTTCAATCTTGGTCAATTTCTCCAACTTAAGGCTTCTGAAATGAGAATTTTCTTTCCAATTTCACTCTGAACTTCCCGAAATTCAACTCCGACCATGCCTACGAGTCATAATACCTGAAATGGAGCTGCTCATGACTTCAAATCGCTGACTGATACGCTAGAGCTCAAAATGACCGGTCAGGTCATTACAGTCTGGGTAGTATTCACAAACTTGTTGGTATGTTTGTATAGGGTCCTGGGTGGCTAGGGTGAGTTTTGGACTAAATGAACTATTAATATATTATTCATGCTAGAATTCATGTCCAGTATATCTATGTCACACCCCAAATTGAGGGACGAGACCAGTGCCTAACCGAATGAACCCGGTCAAGCGAACCTGATTTGCCTTTCCTACCCAACGCGTTTCCCCGTGTTTATAGCATACGTTATTTATGTGAAACAGTGAGATAAGCTTAAAAGTGTGTGATTACCACAATAAATACCAATTTTTCTCATTTTTCATTATTATACGAGATTTCCCAAAACATACATAATAGATACAACACTTCCCAATACGGACCACAATTACGATCAAATACAACTACTGCACAAAATATATATATACACACCCACATAGTGTCTACGGAGCCTCTAAGAGTACTAGGAGTTTATACAATACTTGCCGGCAACAAGGCCCCGACTATACCTGTCACACCCCGAAAGCCCACCGTCGGGCCGTGATGGCATCTAACGTTGAACCAGCTAGACAAGCCAATGCGTGAAGTTAAACTAGCATCATAACCTCATTCTAACAAAGTAAACTAAATCAGTTCACAAATTTAAACAGTGGAAATAAATACGATTTTACGCTAAGTAAAGACAATCACAATACATCGACGCAAAATTTCCCAAAACCTGGTGTCACTAACTCACGAACTGTCTAAGAGTGCTAAATACAAGTCTGAAAGGAAATACATGTCTGCCTCTGAAACTAAAGGAAAAACAAGACAGAATCGAAGACAAAGGGATGGAAGAGACGCCAAGGCCCACGAACGCCAGCGGGTATACCTCGGAGCCTCTATAACGAGCTGGAAGACACTCCCACTAATGATGTCATCCAGGTCCGGCTGCGTAATCTACACAACATAAAGAAGTGCAGGTGTAGCATCAGTACAACCGACCCCATGTACTGAGTAAGTGCCTAGCCTAACCTCGGCGAAGTAGTGACGAGGCTAGAACTAGACTACCAAATACACCTGTGCAGTTCAATTAAACATATATACATATATACAACTTATAAGAAATATAGGGAGAAAACAATTAATAAAGGAAGGGGAACATGCTGTGGGGAGATAACAGTTTCATATAAGAAATCTCAATAACGAAAGGAACAACAAGCTATCATATCAACAAGGACAAGAAATCACAAACTTGCACGGCATCACCCTTCGTGCTTTTACTCTCGTCCTCACTATGCAGTGTATAATGTAATCAATGTAAAACATGGCACGACATCACCCTTCGTGCTTTTAATCTCGTCCTCACTATGCAATGTATAACGTAATCAATGTAAATCATGGCACGACATCACCCTTGGTGCTTTTACTCTCTTTCCTCATAGTATAATCAATGAATATGGTACGGAATGGTACATCGTACGGCACGACATCACCCTTGGTGCTTTTACTCTCTTTCCTCATAGTATAATCAATGAATATGGTACGGAATGGTACATCGTACGGCACGACATCACCCATTGTGATTTACACTCTTTCCTCACAATAATAAAAAATGCACGACATCACCCTTCGTGCTTTAGCACTCTTCCTCACCCAAGCAGCAATCACAAACAAGGGCAAGGGAGTAAACAGAATAAAGATAGAAATCCCGGCAAGGGAACAATAACAGAAATCTCAACATCCCAGCAAGGGAGACAATATCAAACAATCCACGCATCACCCTTCGTGCTTTACTCTCATCTCACCAAGACAAGTGCACGACATCACCCTTCATGCTTTAACACTCTTCCTCACCCAAAAAACAATCACAAACAAGGCAAGGAAGTAAACAGAATAGATATAGGAATCCCGACAAGGGAACAATGATTAAACAATTAAATCCCGGCAAGGGTAATCATCAATTACACAATTAAATCCCGGCAAGGGAACGTTAACTGCAAAATTAAATCCCGGAAAGGGTATATTTCAATAACTCTTTCTCTTTGTTTCACTTTCATTTCCATGATTTATTCTATCACTTGAGCCAATGCTCCAAAGGATGTAATATCTCATATTTCTTCATTATTCATTTCACAATTTGATCCAATGCTCCAAAGACGTAATATCTCATATTTCTTCATTATTCATTACACAATTTGAGCCAATGCTCCAACAGAGTTTACAGAATACAATTCCCTTCACATATTCTTCACAACATATAGAAATCATCAACTAAGCATGGAAATTACCACAAAATCAGTATATTCACAATATAAGGACTCACGGTCATGCTAGACACCAATGTATAGATACTCGTCACCATGCCTATACATCGTATTTGACAATTAGCAAGTAGAAAATTATACTCAGCTCCTATTCCCTCAAGCTAAGGTTAGACCGAACACTTACCTTGGGTCCAAAGTATGACAATCAACCCTTTAACGCTGCCTTTCCTTTAGAATTCGACTCCGGAATGGTATTATCTAGGCATAATCAATTAATCAACTCAAGTATATAAATAAGGATTCAAAGATTCAATTACATGACCTAATTATCCATTTCCTAGCATTCTTTCAAATTTATCAAAATTCGACCCCGGTCCCGCTCGCTCGGATTCTTGCAATTCTCGAAGGGGACACTCACCCAAAGCCTAAGGATCATAAATATATAATTTTTACTTGATTTCATGGAAAATTCACAGAAAATTCTAAGGTGATCACAAGTTCTAGGTTACTACCCATTTTCTTGAATTTTGCACTAATTTGTGTAGTTAATTAGGCTAAGATACATGCATGAAACAAATTTATGGGTGGAATTTACTTACCTCACAAGACCTGGTCGAAAGCTCTTAAAAATGGTGGAATTCGCCTAANTCCGTACTTAAACTCACTGCCTGAATAGTGATCGCACCTGCGATGGCTGGGACCCCACCTGCGGTCTCGCGCTTGCAAGGAGAACCTCGCGCCTGAGACATTGGGCCGGGGGGTCTGGGATCGCACCTGCGAAGGGGAGACCACACCTGCGGTCTCGCACCGGCGATGCTTGGGAACGCACTTGCGGTCTCGCACCTGCGATGCTGGGCAACCGCACCTGCGGTCACACCAGAGCAGGTGCACCAGCAGCTGAGTTTGCTGGTTTTTAGCCCCGTTAGGTGCCCGGAAGGTACCTGGGCCCACCCGAGCCCTAATCTAAGTATACCAACGAGTCCCAAATCATAATACGGACTCGTCGAGCCTTCAGAACACTCAAAAAATGCTAGAACTCGAAATTACACCCCCAAACCTCAAGAACCGAACTTCGGAAATTTTAAGTTTTCTAACTTTGCTAACAACGTGCCGAACTGGCCTGAACATCTCAGAACGATACCAAATTTCACAAACTACTCACAGAACCTCCTACGAACTTGACCATGTGACCAAATCTCCAAAACAACATCATACACATAGAATTAAACCTCAATATCCATGAATTCTATCAAATTTCATACAAACATTAAATTTCCCATTTTAAGTCCGAAACACGTCAAACGAAATACGATTTCAACCAAACTTTAAAGAAAGTGCTTAAACCTTATATAAGACCTGTATCGGGCGCCGGAACCAAAATATGGGACCGATACCATTACTTTCTAATCAGATTTCATTTTCAACTTCCTTAAATATTTTCAGAAAACAATTTTACTCAAAAATTCATTTCTCGGGCTTGGGACCTCGGAATTCGATTCCGGGCATACGCCCAAGTCCCATATTTTCCTACGGACCCTCCCGGACCGTCAAATCACGGGTGCGGGTCCGCTTACCCAAAATGTTGATCGAAGTCAAATTTAATCATTTTAATATAAATCTTAGCATTTTTCATAGAATTTCATATTTAACCTGTCCGACTACGCGCCCGGACTGCATTAATGTCATTAATGTGGTGCTTATGCTTTCTTGAGCCGAGGGTCTATTGGAAAAAGCCTCTCTATCCTCACAAAGTAGGGGTTTAGGTCTGCTTACACACTACCCTCCCCAGACCCCACGGTGTGGGCAGGGGCGGACGCACCTTGGTGTAAGCGGTGTCATCTGACACCGCTTCATCGAAAAAGTTCACTAAATATATATAAATTATTAATATATATAAAATATATCTTAATAAATAAGAACAAATGACACTACTTTGCACATACATTTCGCTAGTCCTTCTGTTCAATCTTTCCTTTTTTAAGGAGAGGTAATGGGTTCAAACTTCGGCAACTTCATGCCGAGTTAAATTGAGTAAGATTTTTATGTGTTTTCGTTTGTTTTTCTTGTGTTGTTATTGTTGGTTGCTTCGTGTTTGTGTTTCTTAAGCCGAGGATCTATCGGAAACAGTCTCTCTACCCTCACAAGGTTAGGGGTAAGGCCTGTGTACACACTACCTTCCCCAAATCCCACTCGTGGGATTATACTGCGTTTATTGTTGTTGTTGTTGTTGTTGTTGTTGTTGTTGATTTTTATGCATTTTCTGCGTTAAATGTTGATCAATTTGTTTATGCTTTAAATATGACACCACTTACAAAAAATTCTGAATACGCCCCTGGGTGTGGGATAATACTGGATATGTTGTTGTTATTGTTGTATTTATCATTTAGGGATTAAATCAATTCTCTTGCCTATAAACTACATTACAAATTTAACTGTACCGTTTTACGGGTAATGAATACTAAAATACAGTATGTGTGAGCATTATTCCTCATATTTCAACATAGAGAAGCCTCTGTAGTGGCTCTGCTAGTTATTGGTCATCTCTCAAACGCAATTCTTTTGCTGATATCTCCAGACCAAATGTTACTTGTTGCATATCAAACAGAGATGACATGATAAGTGAATAGGACAGGAGTGGAAAAAGACTACGTGAAGGAATTTAGGCCACGCTCTTGGAATTTAAGCCACGCTCTTGTTAAAAAAATGAAAAAGTGCCAACAGGTCACTATTTGGCCAACACAAACTCAATCCAGAATAAAGGGTTTCCTTAGGCATGAGGGGAATCATTGGAAAAATTGTTATCGCCTCTGTGTTAAAACTCAGAAAATCAGAAGAACTGTTAGAAGAAACAGAAAATATATAAACAATAAGAAATATTCCGAGTCCACAATTCCCTTGTGTGTCCTTAAGAAATTTTAACCCCCTTACAAGTTGCCAAGGTAATGGATTAAATCCTCCCAGGATGAAACGGAATAACCTTCCTGTAATAGTGGCAATACAAACTGCAGGATACCAACAAACTCAAAGAACGGAGCAAGCTTCACACTTACGAATTTGAGAGAGAGAGACTGCGAACTAGAATGCAGTATTCAAAATGGAATTCTCAATTTTTCAGTGTGTGGAAAAAAGAAGCCATGCCTCAGAATTTATAGGCAACTATTGGAAGAGGTGTGATGTCTGTTCAGGAAAAAGTGTCTGTTCAGGAAGGACATTCAGCAAAGGCAGCGTTTTTGGATTTCAGTTAATTCCGTTAATGAACTAAATGACATTTAATTTAATTATTAAATAATTAATTAAATAAACTTTGTCCAAAAATAATCTTATCGATCGATCATTTGACAAATCCGAATCCGAATCCGAATCCGAAGCCGAAGCCGAAGCCGAAGCCGAGCCGAGCGAGCGACGACGACGGCGCGAGGATACATCCTCTTCAACTCCTTTTAAGAGCTCTAAGAAGTGATCCTATATTTATACACACAAGTGTAGTTGTCTTTCACCAATGTGGTACAAAGTTCATGACAAAAGCTCACTTGATTCAAATTTTCATTTCCCTCCATTTTATTTCCCACCATTTCCCAATTCACACTCTTAGACTTTTAAGCCCAATGCTTAAAGTCTTTAAGCCCAATGCTTAAAGTCCAACAATCCCCCATATGAATGGGAATGGCTGTAGCAAGAATGATAATAGATGGACGCTGTGTGGTTTGCAAGTAAGGATTAATTGCATCTGGATAAGTAGGTTTCCCTTTAAACTTTTCGTAGTGAACATATATCAGATATACTCGGTCAATCGGTAGATTTGATATCTTTAAACCGTCGAACTTTAGTGTATACCTAGACAACCATATGTGAAACAACCAACCCTTAAACGTCTTTTGTTTCTCATTGTTGTGTTCGTTTCAGCCATGAACACCACCTGGTTTTATAAGTGC
>MDKI01270672.1:0-10915 GCA_005239505.1 Nicotiana paniculata
AGCCCCCCCCCCCCAGACCAATCCTAACTCTATGCATTCGCATCCTAGGGACGCGTACGCGTAAAAGCACTATCGAGTGCTCCGCGTTCGCGTCTCCCTCTACGCGTTCGCGTCTCCCTCTATGCATTCGCGTCTCCCTCTACGCGTTCGCGTCTCCCTCTACGCGTTCGCGTAGAGTAAGAACCCAGGCCAAGATATTTACCCTTCGCGTTCGCGGGCCCTTGGCTGCGTTCGCGAAGGGTAATACACCAGACACCAACAAAATATCAAAAACACCAGATTTTTCTACTTTATACACCCCGTTAACTACTCGAAACTCATCCGAGCCCTCGGGCTAAATGATAAAAATACACACGACTCCCAAATCATCCTACGGACTTATTCAAGCATTTAAATCACCAAAATATCATCACAACAAGGAATTAAACCTCAAATCTCCTAGAATTTTCTCAAAACTTCATAAAGCTCAAACATTCCAATTTCGATCCGAACCACGTCATTCAAGTCCGTTTTACACCAAATTTCACAGATAGCTCACACAACATGTATTAAACCTGTTACAGGATCCGGAACCATAATACAGGCCCGGTAACGCAGATTTCACATTTTTAAAAATACATTTCTCGGGCTTAGGACCTCGGAATTCGATTCCGGGCATACGCCCAAGTCCCATATTTTTCTACGGACCCTCCGGTATCGTCAAATCATAGGTCCGGGTCCGTTTACCATAAATGTTGACCAAAGTCAAATTATTCCATTAATTATCATAAACTCAACAATTCAACACCTTTCCATATAAAAGCTTCCCGGCTACGCACACATATCGAGGTGAGATTAACGGAGACTTTCGGGGCCTCGAAACACAATTTTATGCTAAATTACACAAGATGACCCTTTGGGTCATCACAATCTCCACCTCTAAAACAACCGTTCATCCTCAAACAGACATAGAAAAGTACCTGAATCGGGGAAAAGGTGGAGATACCAGCTCCGCATATCGAGCTCGGACTCCCAAGAAGTTGCCTCAACAGGCTGACCTCTCCACTGAACACGAACCGAAAGACAACTCTTCGATCTCAACTAACGAACCTGCTTGGCTAATATAGCCAATGGCTCCTCATCATAAGACAAATCCTGGTCTAACTGGACACCGCTGAAGTCAAGTACATAAGATGGGTCCGCAATATTCTTCCGGAGCATAGACACGTGAAATACTGGATGCACGGCTGATAAACTAGGTGGTAAGGAAAGTCTGTAGGACACCTCTCCTACCCTGTCCGGAATCTCAAATGGACCAATGTACCTAGGGCTCAACTTTCCCTTCTTTCCGAATCTCATCACGCCCTTCATGGGCGATACCCGAAGAAATACCCAGTCGCCTATCATAAATGCCAAATCTCGAACTCTGCGATCCGCATAACTCTTTTGCCTGGACTGAGTTGTACGAAGTCTATCCTGATGATCTTCACCTTGTCCAAGGCATCATGGACTAACTCAGAACCCAACAATCTAGCCTCTCCCGGCTCAAACCATCCGACTAGAGACCGACACCGTATACCATACAACGCCTCGTACAGAGCCATATGAATGCTCGACTGATAGCTGTTGTTGTAGGAAAACTCAGATAAAGGAAAGAACTTGTCCCATGAATCACCAAAGTCAATAACATAAGCTCACAACATATCCTCAAAAATCTAAATAGTGCGCTCGGACTGCCCGTCCGTTTGAGGATGAAATGCGGTGCTCAAATAAATCTGAGTGCCCAAATCTCGCTGAAATACTCTCCAGAAATGGGAGGTAAACTGAGTACCTCGGTCTGATATAATGGATATGGGCACACCATGCAGTCTAACAATCTCTCTTATATAGATCCTTGCCAACTTCTCTACTGAATACGAAACTGATACTGGAATGAAGTGCGCTGACTTGGTCAGCCTATCCACAACGACCCATACTGCATCAAACATCCTCTGAGTCAGTGGGAATCCAACTACAAAGTTCATGGTGATACGCTCCCACTTCCACTTGGGAAGCTGAATCTGCTGCATCAAACCATCGAGTCTCTGGTGCTAGTACTTAACCTGGTGACAATTCAAACACCGAGCAACATAAGCTACAATATCCTTATTCATTCTACGCCACCAATAATGCTTCCGCAAGCCCTGGTACATCTTTGCGGCGCCCAAATGAATAAAATACCTGGAACTATGGGCCTCCTGTAGTATCAACTCACGAATGCCATCGACATCGGGTACACAACTACGACCCTGCATCCTCAATACTTCCTCAGCATCAACCGTAACCTTCTTGGCATCTCCGTGCCTGACTCTATCTCTAAGAACACATAAATGGCGATCATTAAACTGCCTGGCCCGAATACAGTCATACAATGAAGAACGGGCCACGGTATGGGCCAAAATACTGCTACTCTCAGAAACCTTCAATCTCACAAATCGGTTGGCTAACGCCTCAACATCCAAAACAAGAGGTCGCTCTCCGACTGATAAATAGGCAAGACTACCCATACTAGTTGACTTTCGGCTCAAAGCATCGGCCACCACATTGGCCCTCCCCGAATGATAAAGAATGGTAATATCATAATCCTTCAGCAACTCTAACCATCTCCTTTGTCTCATGTTCAACTCTTCCTGTTTAAACAAATACTGAAAGCTCTTATGATCCGTGAACACCTCACATGGCGCACCATACAAGTAATGCCTCCAAATCTTCAATGCATGCACAATAGCTGGTAACTCCAAGTCATGAACTGGATATATCTTCTCATGGATCTTCAACTGTCGAGAAGCATAGGCTATAACCTTACCATCCTGCATCAACACTGCACAAGGCCCAACCTATGAAGTATCACGATACACGGTATACGATCCTGAACCTATGGGCAAAACCAACACTGGTGTCGTGGTCAAGGTTGTCTTGAGCTTATGAAAACTCGCCTCACACTTATCAGACCACCTGAACTGAGCACTCTTCTGAGTCAGCCTGGTCATCGAGGCTGCAATGGATGAAAATCCCTCCACAAACCGGCGATAATAATATGCTAAGCCTAAGAAACTCCGGATCTCTGTAGCTGAGGTGGGTCTAGGCCAATCTCTCACTGCTGAAATCTTCTTGGGATCCATCTGAACACCCTCTGACGATACCACATGGCCTAGAAAGGCAACTGAACTCAACGAGAACTCACACTTGGAAAATTTGGCATAAAACTGACTATCCCTCAGAGTCTGGAGGATGACTCTAAGGTGCAGCTCATGCTCCTCTCGGCTGCGAGAGTATACCAATATATCATCAATGAAAACAATCATGAACGAGTCCAGATAAGGCCTGAACACTCGGTGCATCAACTCCATAAAAGCAGCGGGGGCATTCGTCAGCCCAAATGACATCACCAAGAACTCTTAATGCCTATAACGAGTGCGAAAAGCTGTCTTAGGGACATCAGACGCCATACTCCTCAGCTGATGGTAACCAGATCTCAAGTCAATCTTTGAAAACACTGAAGCACCCTGAAGCTGGTTGAATAAAGCATCAATCCTCGGCAAAGGATACTTGTTCTTAATGGTAATCTTATTCAACTGCCGGTAGTCAATACACATCCTCATTGAGCCATCTTTCTTCTTGACAAACAATACTGGAGCACCCCAAGGAGAGACACTAGGCTTAATGAAGCCTCCAAATCTTCAATGCATGCACAATAGCTGGTAACTCCAAGTCATGAACTGGAAATATCTTCTCATGGACCTTCAACTGTCGAGAAGCATAGGCTATAACCTTACCATCCTGCATCAACACTGCACCAAACCCAACTTCTGAAGCATCACAATACACGGTATATGATCCTGAACCTGTGGGAAAAACCAAAACTGGTGCCGTGGTCAAGGTTGTCTTGAGCTTATGAAAACTCACCTCACACTCATCAGACCACCTGAACTGAGCACTCTTTTGAGTAACCTGGTCATTGGTGTTGCAATGGATGAAAAGCCCTCCACAAACCGGCGATAATAACATGCTAAGCCTAAGAAACTCCGGATCTCTATAGCTGAGGTGGGTCTAGGCCAATCTCTCACTGCTGAAATCTTCTTGGGATCCACCTGAACACCCTCTGACGATACCACATGGCCTAGAAAAGCAACTGAACTCAACCAGAACTCACACTTGGAAAATTTGGCATACAACTGACTATCCCTCAGAGTCTAGAAGACGAATCTAAGGTCCAACTCATGCTCCTCTCGGCTGCGAGAGTATACCAATATATCATCAATGAAAACAATCACGAACGAGTCTAGATAAAGCCTGAACACTCGTTGCATCAACTCCATAAAAGCAGCGGGGGCATTCGTCAGCCCAAATGACATCACCAAGAACTCATAATGCCCATAACGAGTGCGAAAAGCTGTCTTAGGGACACCAGACGCCATACTCCTCAGCTGATGGTAACCAGATCTCAAGTCAATCTTTGAAAACACTGAAGCACCTTGAAGCTTGTCGAATAAAGCATCAATCCTCGGCAAAGGATACTTGTTCTTAATGGTAATCTTATTCAACTAACGGTAGTCAATACACATCCTCATCGAGACATCTTTCTTCTTGACAAACAATACTGGAGCACCCCAAGGAGAGACACTAGGCCTTATAAAGCCTCCAAATCTTCAGTGCATGCACAATAGCTGGTAACTCCAAGTAATGAACTGGATATATCATCTCATGGACCTTCAAATGTCGAGAAGCATAGGTTTAACATTGCCATCCTGCATCAACACTGCACCAAGCCCAACCTGTGAAGCATCACAATACACGGTATACGATCCTGAACCTGTGGGCAAAACCAACACTGGTGCCGTGGTCAAGGTTGTCTTGAGCTTATGAGAACTCGCCTCACACTCTTCAGACTACCTGAACTGAGCATTGTTCTGAGTCAACCTAGTCATCGGGGCTGCAATGGATGAAAAGCCCTCCACAAACCGGCGATAATAACCTGCTAAGCCAAAGAAACTCCGGATCTCTGTAGCTGAGGTGGGTCTAGGCCAATCTCTGACTGCTGAAATCTTCTTAGGATCCACCTGAACACCCTTTGACGATACCACATGGCCTAGAAAGGCAACTGAACACAACCACAACTCACACTTGGAAAACTTGGCATACAACTGACTATCCCTCAAAGTATGTAGGATGACTCTAAGGTGCATCTCATGATACTCTCGGCTGCGAGAGTATAACAATATATCATCAATGAAAACAATCACGAACGAGTCCAGATAAGGCCTGAACACTCGGTGCATCAACTCCATAAAATCAGCGGGGGCATTCGTCAGCCCATATGACATCGCCAAGAACTCATAATGCCCATAACGAGTGCAAAAAGCTGTCTTAGGGACATCAGACGCCATAATCCTCAGCTGATGGTAACCATATCTCAAGTCAATCTTTGAAAACACTGAAGCACCCTGAAGCTGGTCGAATAAAGCATCAATCCTCGGCAAAGGATACTTGTTCTTAATGGTAACCTTATTCAACTGCTCGTAGTCAATATACATCCTCATCGATCCATCTTTCTTCTTGACAAACGATAATGGAGTACCCCAAGGAGAGATACTAGGCCTAATGAAGCCTTTATCCAAAAAATCCTGCAACTGCTCTTTCAACTCCTTCAACTCTGGAGGGGCCATACGATACGGCGGAGTAGAAATAGGCTGGGTGCCCTGAGCTAACTCAATACAAAAATCAATATCCCTGTCGGGTGGCATACCCGGCAGGTGAGTAGGGAAAACCTCTGGAAAATCGCGAACCACGGGCACCGACTCCAGGGAAGGAACCTCGGCGCTAGAATCACGAACATAGGCCATATAGGCCAAACAACCCTTCCCGACCATGCGCCGATCCTTCATATAAGAAATAACTCTACCAGCAGAATGACTAGGAATTCCCTTCCACTCCAAACGAGGCACCCCTGGCAAAGCCAAGGTCACTATCCTGGCATGACAATCCAGAATAGCATAATAAGGGGATAACCAATCCATCCTCAATATAACATCGAAGTCAACCATATCAAGAAGCAAAAGATCAACCTGAGTCTCCATACCACCAATGACTACTAAGCAAGCACAGTAGACTAGATCTACCACTATAGAATCACCCACTGGTGTAGAAACATGCAAAACAGTACTCAAGTAATCACGGGGCATACTCGAATAAGGGGAAAAATATGAAGACACATAGGAGAATATAAAACCCGGATCAAATAACACCAAAGTATCTCGGCTGCAAACTGAAACTGTACCTGTAATAACTGCATCAGAAGGCTCGGCATCAGGCCTGGCAGGAAAAGCATAGCACCGGGGCTGAGCCCCTCCAATCTGATCATCTCTGGGTCGACCTACCGTGGCCTGACCTCTACCTCTCGTGGCATGTCCTCCACCTCTATGAGTCTGACCTCTACATCTGCCACCCCGACTGCCACCCCTAGCTAACTGAGGGGGTGGGGGTGCGCCTGATGCGAGAACCACGGCACGGGAACCCTGATACTGAGACCCACCAGAACCTCGGGGGAAAAACTTGGAAATATTCCCCAAACCACCGCAAGTATAACAAGGCCTCTGCTGATGTGGCTGCTGACTCTGGAACTGGCCCTGTCGACCCTGATAACCACCCTAGAAATTCTGAAGCGGCGGTGCACTGATAGGTGCTGATGGTGCACCAATAGGAGCTGGCGGTGCACTGTGATCTACCTGAAGTGCAGACTGATAGGGTCTGGGAGGATGACCTCTGCCTAAAGAATCCCTGCCCCCAGATGAGGCTCCACTGAAACGATCAAAATGACGGGGCCTCTTGTCAGCCCCCTGACCACCACCCTGTGACATAATCATCTCAATCCTCTTGGCCACATTGGTTGCATCCTGGAACGATATATTAGTACCTGACTCTCTAGCCATCTGAAGTATGATGGGCTGGGCCAATCCCTCAATAAATCCTTGAACCCTCTCGTGATCAGTGGGAAGTATGCTAAGAGCATGTCGAGCTAGAGTGATGAACTTGGTCTCGTACTGAGTGACTGACATAGATCCCTGCTGGAGACGCTCGAACTGCCTCCGAACATCCTCTCTCTGACTAATGAGAAGGAAGTTCCCCAAAAATACCTCTGAGACTGGATTCCAAGTCAAAGGTGCAGACCCAGCTGGTCTGGCTAAGCAATAGTCTCTCTACCAACACTTGGCTGCGCCAGATAACCGAAAAGTAGCGAAGTCAACCCTGTTGGACTCCACTAAGACCATGTTCCGAAGAACCTCATGGTAGCCGTCATAATAATCCTGGGGATCCTCTGATGGTAAACCAGTAAAAGTAGTAGTGAATAACTTAGTGAACCTGTTCAGTCTCCACAAAGCATCCGCTGACATAGCTGCTCCCTCTACTACCGGTGCTGCAATACCCGGCTAAGCTACTCCGGCTGGCTGAGGTGCCGTAGGCTGAAACAGTGGAGCTAGCTACTCTGGCGTGCGAGTGGCAGGAGTCTGGGTACCTCCCCCAGCCTGAGAGATGGCTAGTGTAGTAGGAAGAAGAACAACATGTGCTACACTCTCCATGAGTCCGACTAGACGGACAAGAGCGTCCTGAAGCACTGGGGTAGCTATTAACCCCTTTGGGACCTGAGCTGGTCCAACTGGGACTGCCGAAACTGGGACCTCCTCATTCGACTCGACCTAGGGGTTCTCCACTGGGGCTGCTGCTCTAGGCTGAGCCCGACCCCTACCTTGGCCTCTAGCACGACCTCGTCCTCGACCTCGACCCCTTGTAGGAGCTGTAGTAGGAGTGTCGGCCTGCTGAGCGGAACCAAGGGAAGCACGCGTCCTCGCCATCTGCGAGAGAATAGAATAGAAACTCAATCAGTACTCAGAATTCATATCGCACGACAGAGATGAAAAGAAATGTGGAGTCATCCAAACTTTGCAGCCTCTGGGGGATAAATACAGACGTCTCCGTACCGATCCCTAAGACTCTACCAAGTTGTCCGTGAGTTGTGAGACCTAAGAAACCTAGAGCTCTGATACCAACTTGTCACGACCCGAAAATCCCACAATCGGGCCGTGATGGCGTCTAATGTTGAACCCGCTAGACAAGCCAACGTGTACATTTAAACTATCATGATAACATCAAATTAACAGATTAAGCTAAAAACAGTTCACAACTTAACAACGGAAGTAAATAAATTTTCAAAACTAAGTAAAGACAACATAACACAACGTCGCAATAATTTCCCAAAACCTGGAGTCACAAACTCACAAACTGTCTATAGGAGTGCTAAATACAAAGTCTGAAAGGAAATACATGACTGTCTCTGAAAACTAGAGGTAAAACAAGACAGAAATGAAGAAATAGGGATAGGAGAGATGCCAAGGCCCACGAACGCCAGCGGGTATACATTGAAGCCTCTAGGGTGAACTGAAGGACACCCCCACAAGTGATGTCGACTGGGTCCGGCTGCGTAATCTTCACAACATAAAGAAGTGCAGGTGTAGCATCAGTACAACCGACCCCATGTACTGAGTAAGTGCCGAGCCTAACCTCGGCGAAGTAGTGATGAGGCTAGGACATGACAAAAAAATGTACCTCTACAGTTAAATAGTATAGCAGAAACTAAAAAAGAATACAATTACGGGGAAGAAGATGCTGGGGTAAGAGATAGCAAATACTGAAATGACGGAAACGAAAAAAACAGTGTAAAATATCTGAAAATAATAATGGGAATTGACACGGCATGTCCCCTCGTGCATAATAATATAAAATATGGCACGGAATGTCCCCTCGTGCATAAACAATATAAACATGGCACAGAATGTCCCCTGGTGCATAATAATATGAAATATGGCACGACATGACCCTTCGTGCTTTTACACTCTTCCTCACCAAAACAATGACAATATCAATGGCAAGCAATACACCATAGTGGAAGTACGATTCAAAATCACCTGGCAAGGGAAAAGTATCAGTCAATATCGTAACGATCGCCCGGCAAGGGTCTCAGCTGTAACCAATCATTCAAAATCTCCCCTTTACAATTGGGTTCTCAATTGGACCAATACATCATGATTTCATCAACCAGCGGTTTCAACATTAATCAACTTCCAAGTAGAGACAATTGCATATTATAACGAACATGGAAGTAATAATAAGGTTTTTATCGAAAATAGACTCACGGGCATGCTTGACACACAACGCATAGTTACTCGTCACCTCACCTATGCATTGAACATGATAAAAACTTAACACATTGCACACAATACCTATTCCCTCACCAAATTTAGAAAAGACACTTACCTCGGGTCCAAAATATAGCAATCAACCTCTAACACCGCCTTTCCTATAGAATTCAACTTCAAAATGGTATTATCTAGACATAATTAACTCAAGTATATAAATAATGATTCAATAAATCAATTCCATAGCCTAAATACCCATTTCCAAGCTTTCTTCCAAGAATATCAAAATTCGACCCCGGGCCCTTGGTCCAAACACGAGGATCGAACCAAGAACATCTGAGTGAACTGCTCCTAAGTGATAGGAGGAGAACCTGCTGGCCTGCTGAGAATATAGAACTACCACCATCTGCGAGCTCTGCCCTCTAACTGGAAGGTAGCAAAGTCCACTCCATGGGACTCCAATATCCTCATGTTGTGCAGTCGGTCCTTACACCTGCCAATGAAATCCTGGGCATCCTCGCCTTGCTCACCCCCGAATGTTGGAGGATGCAATCGAGTCCATCTGTCCAATAACTTTTGTGGATCGCCGTCTGCAGCTGGTCTGGGCTTAGGTGCTGCTGCTACAGGCTGAACCCCAACCATGGGCAGTGTACCCGAGGTACGATGAAGTGCGGCTGTCTGGTCTGCCGCCTGGGCAGTAGGGGTCTGGGATCCCCCTCCTACCTGAGATGTGGTAGGATCCACTAGAAATAAACCAGCCTGGGACATAGTATCCATAAATCTCAACATACGACCCATGACTTCCTGGAAGCCTTGCGCCGTCATGAAGTCCACTGGAGCAGGACCCGCTGGGTGCACCTCCCCCCTGCTCCTCTATAGGAGGATCCGTTGGTGGTGCAACTGGAACAGCTCTGGGACTCCCCCGTCCCCTACCTCGGGCCGGTGCCCTTCCCCGGCCTCTACCATAGAAGAATGAGATTTAGTATACCATCAATTGCACGATAGATCATGAATAAATAGATGTTTCCTAACACCCTATATCCTTCTAAAGATAAATACAGATGTCTCCATATCGATCCGCGAGACTCTATTAGGTTTTCCCATGAGTTGTGAGACCTACATGAACCTAATGCTCTGATACCATGTTGTCACGACCCAAAATCCGACACAGGTCGTGATGGAGCCCAACACCGGGGTCAGGCAAGGCAATAACTGTTTACTAGTGAGGTTACCCTTCTTTGACATGCCAACGCCACACTTATAAAGTTTCTAAACTTAGGTCATTTAATTAAAAGGGGAAACATTAAACAATTTAAATAAATACGACCGAAATGATCGTGATCCAATATATACAGCCCCAAAATAAGAGTCTACTATGTGCATGCCAGGAACTAGTGTCACAAGTCAATAGGCAATCTAGCAGAATATACAAAAGATGATACAGGTTGTACTACTGTCTGAAAAGATGTAGACAGAAACAAAAAAAGATAACTGCATAGCCCAGCTGAGGATCACCAAGGAAGACAGTTCATCGTGGAGTCAGGTCAAGAAGATATATCTATCAAGCTCCGGTCAGATAACCAGATGCACCGGCCTCAAAACCTGTACAATTAACTATAGAAGCGTAGTATGAGTACATAAACAGATACTTACCGAGTGAGTATCCCGCCTAACCTCGAAGAAGTAGTGACGAGAGGTCGACGTGA